>JAEIIH010021276.1:0-21429 GCA_018904745.1 Drosophila orosa | reverse complement strand
GATTAGTAAATTTACAAGAAAATTAAAAACTGAAAATGTAAAACTGTAAATATGATGTTATTTATTTTTGTTAGTTTTTTATTTGACCAAAATTGATATATTCTTAATGATCAAATTGCAATCTGCAAGGGTGTACATACTTCGACGTGCCGAAATAAGCTTCCTTTCTTGTTTACTTTAAGTATTGTATTTTTGTTAATCATCACCAGCCGAGACTCTCTTTAGCCATGCCAGTCCATGTGAAACAACATAATAAGACTTGTTTTACTGTAAAAATTATTATTGGCATTTATTTCACAATATTATATGGCAATTAAATTTAACTTTAACGTAATTACTATGACTTGAGTTTGTTATTTTATTTGAATTTAAATGAAGTACCATAAGTATGAAGACAAATGAGTTCTATATTGACGTAAATATGATCATGAGTATTGACATAAATATGGAAGTATCCAAAGTATCAAGATATTTCAAAAGCAATGGATCTTAGTTAGCTTGGGACATTTGTTTCCTGGTCCACCAAGCACAGTCGTTTGTATGTATCGGCGTCTAATTTAGACGATTTGATGATAGATTGATGAACATTGATACGCGTATGTGATGATAATCATTTTAGGATTGATTTTCTCGTTAAGGGCTCCCTCTCTGGTCGAAACCCGTCCATGATAGTTGCACAACTATTCAACATGTTTCAGTGTTTCTTTCCAACTGTTACCGTGCTCTGGCCTAGCGCATTCACGACTGCTTGGGGTGCTGAACTGGTGGCGGGGGCGCCGGCTTGAAGCACTGGAGCAGGAAGGCTGTGTAGATGACAAAGGCCACCGCCAGGGCGATCAGGGCATACATGAAGATGTTCAGCTCGGGCTGCCGGAAACGGTTCTTGCGCAGCCATTCCAGCACCTCATCCTCGGAGAGAAGGTCGCCTTAAAAGGTGATATGTGGATGTGAGCCAGGTTTTCCCTTTTTATCAATGGAGTTCTGACTTACCCCTGTATATGCTGGGGAATCGCCGACGGAAATATACCATTGCCGGAAGTTTGGTGACTCCCCATTTCTTGGCATAACGCGAGTCGGCCATCTTAACAAACGTTATATCCAGGTTATCTGTCTCGCTGTCGATGTTTTCGAGTTTTTCCAGAGCTGCAGAACTGTCCGGTTGGTTGTGCTCATCTAAGTGGAGAGGTTGGAACTGCAATTTGCTTGGTATTCATTAGTTTGTACTTACAGAAGAACACCGATAAGAACTCGTTCTCTTCAAGGAGTTTGTCAAGCATTTTTCGGTTGACTTCTTCGATTTCGTTTTTGATTTCAAATACGTCTTGGGAGGTCAGCCAGGTTATAACTTTGTCGTGTTGATGCATATCGCCATCATAGAGGACGGGCACTTGTTTCCTGGAGTTTACAACGATTAACACACAGTTGTGACAAAGTTAAGGTCAAACCATAACTAACCGGAAGTAAACCAGGGAAGGTATGTTGACAATTTCGTATTTCTTGGCTGCTTCAATGCTGGCAATCTTTACAAAGTCAATTCCAAACATGTCGGCCTCGCCGTCGATCTCCTCCAATTCCTCCAAAATCTCCTCGCACTCCGCACAGTCATCGTCATCTTAACGGAAGGGCTAGTCTTAGGATGTGGATTTGGATTAAACGTCAGTGGAGAACTTACAGAAGAAAACGACCAATAGGGTGGACTCGGCCATTAGACGATCCAGCATGCGCTCGTTGACCTCCTCGATTTCATCAGCCAACTCACGGTTGTCGTCATCAATAAGCCATTCCAGTACCGACTGCTCATTTTGCAGATCGCCCTCAAAGAGTAAGGGATTTCCATTGCTGCGGGCCAAGTTATTTGTTCATCTATTAGTTAGTTACTTCTCCATATACTTACCGGAAGTAAACCAAGGCCGGGAAGGTCTTAATCGAATACCGTTTGGCAAGCTGTGGGTCTTGGATCTTGACCATGTGAATGCCGAAAACATCGCACTCATCATCGATCAGCTCCAAGCCCTCCAATATCTGGTCGCAGATGTTGCAGTTGATTTTGTCTGGCAAATCAAAACGATTTGGTAAGTAACCCCTTACGAAGAGTGAATATTTGAAATTTTGAGCCAAGCTTGAGAGTCGGTTAGCGATTGTGTGAGAGGCAAAGAAAACGCCGTAAACATAAGGTATTCGCGTCCAAACTAAATTCCCGTAAGTTCCAAAATACTTTAGATTAAGTACGATTGATCAATCAGTGCCTGAACTCTGTGATTTTTCTCAACTGCCGAATAAGACGCAATGAATACAATTTAGTTTGGTCGTAATACGAAGGAAGCCTGGTTAAGTGCAGCCAAGAGTCGTTTCTGGACATAGAACAGAGCTCCTACAAGTGGTTAGACGTGGTTAGGACTCAATCGAACATGCGCAGTCGTTGGTGTGCACACGGAATACGGAATACGAATACCTTGTTTTTCGATACGTTTTCTTTTACGTGAGATGTAGTTTTGTACGAATTGACTGGATGAGTGTTTTGTGGATTTGGTGGTGGTGGTGGTCAGGTTGCTTTCTTTAAGACTAGAGGGGGAGCAGAAACTGCGACAGAAAGCGGGTTGCTTTCCCTTGCGCTCAGGTGGCACTGAGGATGGTTGATGGTTCGTTCGGTTTCGGTTCAGATTTTTAGTCAGGGACAAGATTTGTGGATTGTGTTCGATGGAGTATTGGGGTCAGGGATACAGATACAATAATTCAGAATGTGTGAGATCATAAGCAGGTGCTGCTGGGAGGCAGTTGACTGATCGAGCTACTCACAGAAGTACACGGCCAGGTACTGTGTCTCTTCCACCATGGTCTCGAGCATTTGGCGGGTAATAAGCTCGATGCGATCCTCGGTCTTCTGTGTGATTAGCCACTGGAGCACCTCCTCCTCCTCGCTGAGTTCGCCTGCACAACAAATAGATTACTAAGACTAAGAGTGACTGGGAGAGGCTTCAATGCTGCATACCCTCGAACACATTGGGTATCCCCCCCTCGAAGTAGACCAGAGCCGGGTACTCGTGGACGCCATAGCCATCGGCCACGGAGAAGTCCCTGGTCTTCACGAAGGTTATGCCATGCTTATCGCAGTCGTCGTCAATGTTCTCCAGCTCCTCCAAGACCTTGGTGCACTGCTCGCAGCCGTCCGCATCTGTCAGTCAAAGTCGGATTACACACATTATTCAACACACAGACTACACTGGGGTGGAATGATATACAGGGTACTACGGCAAGCACTAAACGTTTATATGTAAGGCACATTAACAGCAAGAGTTGACATTGACGGGGATATGGCAGATTGTGCAGCTAAAGTAGAATACATAAGTCCTGACTCCACGGCACGCTCTGCTCCTTCACCGAAAAGAAGAAGATCCATGATTACTGGACGAGCAAACAGTGGAGTCAGCAGAGATGCTGATGATGCTTGAGGAAGTTTCAGTGGACCAGGCTATTTCGCAGTACACAACAAGAAACACAAACCACAGAGTCGAGCATAGGAGTACGACTGGAAGAGAATCTAGAAAAGGTTTTGGGAGTCAAAGAGAGGCAGAGAAATACCAGAGAAACAATGAGATAGTGGGGGAGACTGGACCACGCTACGCCGGAACACTTATGTGGGTTTATACATTCACTTTACAAGGCGGATGTGGATGCATGGTGTGTTTCTGGTGGTGCTGGGTTATGTGGTAAAACATTCTTGGACTCATTCCAGTTGCACGACTTCTACTCGGAAAGATGATGCACTACCATCTTCTTGCTTTCCAGCCGACGCGTCCGGTGCTGCAGCTGCGCCTGCTGTCGCAGACGGTGCATCTGGCGATGCCGCTGGCGACCCATCCGCCCCACCAGCAGCCGCCTCGGAAGGATCGGCCTCACTGCCGAAGGCAGCGGCGGCGCTGGCGGCTCCACCCTCCTGCTGGTGCTGGTCGCGCTCCTTTTTCAGACGCGCCTTGCGCGCCGCTTTGGAATTGCAAATGTCGCACTTTGTCTTGTTCCCTACGTTTTGGGTACCGTATCGGTTTTGTGTGGTTCGGTTTGATAGTTCAGAGAGCGCAGTCGTAAATAGAAATATAAACAAAGTCTTTTTGGGTTAGATACACAGAGCTTATAAGCCTAAAATAGCTTAAGATCTAGTTGGTTAACTACAATTACACAGAGTTCGCTGCAAACTGTTTGCGCAAAAGCGTGATTGTCAACTCCACAAAGTACATTTTTGACAAATGAGACAGAGTGTTAACGAGTTCCGCGATGTATTCTTCCTTTCAGGAATTAGACTAATTAGGCTACAAGAAACAGTTTGGACGTTGTACTTTGTGCGAACTGAGATCACCAAACCGATTGCAGCTCCTAATACCTTCGTATGCCTCATAGGTAAAGAGTATTCGCCAGCAGAGACTGCTACCCTTGCTGAACACTTACAGAAATACACGGCGATGGAGCCAGACTCTTCAATTAGCTGAACGAGTCGTTCGCCCTCGAGATCTTCGATAACATCTCCACTTGGGTCCTTTTGCGTGATTAACCAAGTGAGGATCTGTTCTTCTTCGTAAAGATCACCTGGAAGGAGAGGGAAAGGTTATTCCTGGACCGAACTGTCTGGCATGGAGAAGCGTACCGGCATAAATAACTGGCTCCTTGGACGTGGGCTTGAAGAAGACAATGGCCGGCAGAGCAAAGACTCCGTACTCCTTAGCCATTTGCTTGTCGTCGATCTTGACGAAGTCGATGCCTGCCTTGTCCGCCTCATCGTCTATATGCTCCACCTCTGCCAGGACACGAGGACACTGCTTACACTCGTCACTGTCTGGGGGTTCAGTTAATTGTCAGCCTGGTAGACAAATGGGCTAATTAGGAACTTACAGAATATCACCGCCACGTAGTCGGAGTTTTTGCGGATCTTCTCGAACATCTTGCGGTTGACCTGCTCGATGTGATCTGTCATCTCCATGTTGGCCGGGCTAGTCAGCCAGTCAAGCACTTCCTCCTCATCATCAATGTCGCCGTCGTAGTTGATGTACTTTCCCTTGCGGAAATAGGTCAGGCCCGGGGGATTCCTGTAGCCGTACTTCTTGGCCATTAGCTTGTCATGCATTTTCACTATGTAAATGCCATATTCGGCGGCTTCATCGTCGATCAGTTCGATGTGTCGGAGCACTCGGGGTGAGTCGGGGTCGTCTTCCTTGTCTAAAATAGAGCGAATGTCACCAGACGCGTTAGTGCGGATAACCAAGAAGGATCGTCAAGGTTCTCTTATGGTCTATTGATTGAATTTTGCTTGTGTTGTTGGGCGGCAGTTACAGTTTTTAGTGGGCGTCATTAAAGACTGCTTAGTTTATGAAACAGTTCCTAAATGTCTTAATAAACCTGTACCTTAAGAACGTCCTCGGCGCCCGTTATACTTACAAAACACAACCGCTAAAAAGTCTTTGGTGCCTATAAACTCGAAGAGTTGCTCCCGATCAATTAGCTGTATGCTTTGGTCGGCCTTCTGCTCCAGTATCCAATTGAAGACGTCCTGATTGCTGGCAATGTTGCCTATATATGTGTGATAGATGAGATTAATTTGTTAGATTTGTTTTAACCGAATTCCCTGGTTCCGTGTCATCCAATTTATGGCACATACCTGTTGGCTGCAGTTTGTCAATCAATCATCAGCGTTCGCTTTAAAAATGTTTTTGTTTTGGCTGCTTGTTTTTTTCAGCTTTTTCCGAACAAATATAAATATTGAAAATTGGAATTTGGCCAAGACCCACCAGGCCATAATTATTAGCCTATGACTCACAATAACCATTTGTTTGCATTTTTTGTAAAACATACATAAAGTGGCCATAATAAATATTTAGGAAATATATATGTATTGTATATATTGTGTTTCAATGTATGAAATTATTTGTAATTTTGCTAGAAATAAGAGAACCTAATAATTGATTTGGATGGCTTTTATTTCATGTTCTTACAATTTTATAGTGAAGTTTGGTTTACAAAAAAGTGTTTGTGCTTTTGCTTTGATTTGCATTCGATTCTTACAATTTATCAGTTTTCAAGCTAAAAACTGATTAGATAAAAATACATTCGCTTGTTCTTGACTTAACAGCTGCTGTTCAACAAAAATTGTTTACATGGAGTTAGATTTAGTTACAATTGCGTGTATAGTGGTAGACTATAGCTTAAGAAAACATAGGTGATAATAGAGATATATAATTCGGTACTGGTGCATACCGATAACAAAAACAACAGCGAGCGGCACGGGTATCGCTCTCAGAAGAAAACAAATGAAACAAAATGGCAGGCTACATAGAATGCGAGGCCATTGTTCAGCGAGAAATGGATTTTTGTTTCCATAAATTTACAACAAAATGAAGTGTGCTGCAGCACCTTTGACAAGAAGCTTATATTACAAAATATGTATTTAGTACGGCTGCTCTGTACGAGGTTATTGAGAAAATAGTTGGCAGCTCTCGTCGTTGCACGTTGTATTTAAGTGGCCGACAGTTGTGCACTGTCGAGTGTAAATTGTTTCAAAAAATATTTTCCGTGAGTCGGTCGTTTGATTTGGTTGCTTTGGCTCTTGTTAAAATTAGACTTACGACGTAAATGTAAATTGTATATTGTGACAAAAAGAAGTAGTATCAAAAAGGCTGAAGCTGTTGTTATTGACAATAGACAATTTGCGATTGATTGTTAATAACAGAGATTTGCTGGATAAATATACAAGTGAAAGTTCTCAGAAGTTTTATAGTTTTTTGTTGTTGAAGTAATTGCTTTTAGTTTGAACAAAGTTTGTTGAAATCCGTTGACAAAATGCAACAAATGTGTGTGTTTAGTTTAGTTATAGATCTGGGTCGGCTTCGAGAAGCAGCCTTCCCCTTGAAATAGTTTAAGCGAAAATATCAACGAAATTTTAGTTAGTAATTTTTTTTTCCATCGTTCATTATCTTGAGTTGCTCGTCGGTACTCTGCTTTTCAACGTGGAACAGCGAGCAGTGTTCTGCGGCTAAGAAAGGCGTGTGGACTATGTGATCTGATCAGGCACCTAGGGTGTATATTGAATATATTCGATATTGTAGTAGCGCCCAGCCCCCGTTCCCCGGCTAAGTACATTCTTCAAGGTTAGTGGGGGAAGGACCTAGACACAGCCATACGAATTTGGGTATTCAGTTGGTTTTCGTGGTTGTCTTTTGCAGTCACACAGAAATAGATGAACATTTAGTTATAGAAACCTGTCATTGAAGGTTCTTTTGGTGGCTATACAGGTTTGGGTTGGTATTTGGTATTCTGATATTTTGATATTTGGTTTATCGGTTGACAACGTGCTACTTAGTATGGCATATCATTCAATCATACAATCACCATTTAACTGTCTGTGCTTTTCCACACATTCAGTTAAATTGTTGCCTTACTCCCACAGAGAGATATCCTGAAAAATGAGGTCATACAAATTTTTTAGTCGATTTTGGAAAAAATTAACGCCTGCAAGACACAAAAAGAGAGAGAAAAGAGAAGAGAAATAAACAAATAAGGTAATGACCAATTTGTGCGTGTTCTGTACGTGTCTGAGTATGGGCACAACAACAGCAAAAATGAGCAGTTACAGGACAGGTGAGTCTGACTGGAAATGATCTGTGTCTCGGCTTGTTTCCACTACAACTAGCTGACTACGGGGTCTAGTCCGATGGTCCGGGCGACTACGTACCGGTCTTCACGTTCAGCTTTCCGGACTTCTTTGACGACTTCTGCTTGGACACCTTCTCCTCCTGGGACTCGTCGTCGTCGTTGGCCACGGGTTTCTTGCCAGCCTGCGGCTTGTTGCTGCCTCCGGAGCGCTTGTTGGCGTAGGACACCTTGACCAGGGGCTTGTCGTCGTCATCATCCTCATCGTCATCATCATCGTCGTCGTTGTCCTTGGCGGCCTTGGAGGGTTTGCTGGCCTTGGCTGCAGGCTTCTTGGCCTGAACTGGCTTGCTGGCCGACTTGCTGGTTGGAGCTGAGGTGGCCGCACTGGCGAACTGAAAGTTGCCGCCGCTGCCTACCGAACGCTTGCCCTGATCCCCTTCGCTGTGTCCGATCCGCTGGGCCGTCATCTTAGGAACTTTCGTTGACTTCTCCAATTTGGTTGGACAGCATTGGAATGGTTTGTAATCGTTGGGCACGTAATTATTGCCGCGCTTAGCTGAATGGCCGTCATGGCCCAATCCAACATAGAAACATTCGTCATCTGTGTGTGAGCAAACAAACAAAAACATTTTGTCAGATTGTTTAGTTTTAAAGAATTTTTTGTATTATTTTTTCGGTTTACTATCAACAGAAGGTTCGTTACGATAAGTTATCAAAAACGTTTAAACAAGAGTGCATCGTTGTAGGCGAGAACTAAGAATAAAAGTCGTTAACTGGCTTTCAGTACTTTTCTTCAACAACTCCGACATAGCCACAGAGAGAAGGAAAGAGAGCAGTTAGTACGATTTCCGGTTCGATTTCAATTGTTTTCAGACTCGAAAGATTCTTTGTTCTAGAGTAAAAAGCGTGCTTTATGAATGGAAGATACTTGAATTGTTTGAGTATAATTTTTAAAATATATCTATATCAAAACTAATAACTGACAAAATGCTTTTGATGCTGCTGACTGTACAAGTACAAGTTTCGGATTGATTCTAGTTCATACATTAACATATTCAATATCGGAGTTAGGCCCACGGAGAATTATGTTTTCGCGGTGTCAGTGAGGTCCTTGAGCCTCACTGTTGTTCATATGCTTAAATATTGTCTAAGGCACAGCAGGATCGTTATTAATTAATATAATAAAACAAACATACGGATTACTTAAATATAAGATGTAAATCAAACAAAATAGGTATTAACACATTTTCCATTGTCATTTGTCAGAACAGTTACGTTTTCCAAAATAAAAAAAGGACTCGTATATGTAATTTAGGCCTTGTTCAAATAATTTCAAACATTGTGTCAGCTATGGTTTTAGTTTTTTAATTTTTCTCAACTTTTTCCCTTAGATGTACCATCGGTTTTAACACTTAGCCGTTAAATTGGTTAACGCTTCGGGGTTGGGTTCAAACATTCGACGGGAGCAAACATAGAAGACAAAGGCTGGGGTAATTAATATGTATGTATATGGTTTGACTCTATTTCTGATTGAGTGTCTTCCGCACATGAGATTTGCTTTAGCACAGAAGCCACAGTCATATCAGAAGATTGCTTGGTGGTTGTTACCTTGATTAAATGCATTTCTATTCGAATTCCTTTTCCCCAAGTCTGTAGATAGACAATATCATGAACTGTAGTCGAAATTAGGAAAGTGTTTGGGATCATTTCATTGAGCAAGGTGGATCGGGATTGGGATTGGAACTTCGGTCGGGGGGACCAACATTGAAAAACTTCAGTTAATGCTGCGAGAGCAACTCACATTCAGGAATTACCTATTTCGTCTATTAGCCGACCCGAGCAAAGGTCAGCAAGGCGATGTATCGTTCGACCCTTGGCAGTATGCCTATATTTTGGTTTACTTTTAAGATCCATTTCCTCATCATCTTCATCGTCATCGTCGTTGTCGTCGTCATCTTCCTCGTCATTCTCATCTCCATTTTCATCTTCATCATCCCCATTTTCATTCTCATCGTCTTCATTTTTATTATCATCTTCTTCATCATCCTCATCTTCATCATCCTCATCTTTATCCTCCTCATCTTCATCCTCTTCATCTTCATCCTCCTCATCCTCATTATCTCCCTCATCGTTGTCATCCCCATTTCCATCTTCGTCCTCGTCCTCGTCTTCTTCATCCTCCTCATCTTTATCCTCATCTTCATTCTCATCTTTATCCTCATCTTCATTCTCATCTTCATCCTCATCTTCATCCTCATCTTCATCCTCATCTTTATCATTTGTATCTTCTTCCTCTTCGTCCTCGTCATCGTCATTTGTATCTTCATCCTCGTCATTATCTTTCGCGTCCTCATCGTCATTTTCATCCTCCTCATCTTCGTCGTCATCCTTTTCATCATCCCCATTTTCTTCATCCTCATCTTCTTCGTCATCATTTTCATCATTCCCATTTTCCTCATCCTCATTTTCCTCATCTTCCTCTTCATCATCATCACCTTCTTCATTCTCGTCTTCTTCATCCTCGTCTTCTTCATCCGCGTCTTCTTCATCTTCATCTATTGCTCTACCGTCCTCTTCCTCGTCTTCCTCATCGTCGTCATCTCCCCCATCCTCCCCCTCTGCGTCTTCTTCCTCATCCTCATCCCCGTCATCGTCAGCTTCCCGTCTCTTTGCTCGTAGTCTTTCTTTTCGAATCGCATTCTGCAGACGCTTCAATCTTTCCCTCTTATCCTCATCGCTTTCTTTGGGATAGCGCATTTTAACAATTTTTTCATCACTTGCGCCGTCATCGTTGCCTATATCGAAAATTTGCATTACGTTCGGTTTATATATATTGGGCAATATAATCGGGTATGATAATTGGATTGATCAATTCGGTGAAATTTCTGGAACCGCTTTTCCACGGCTCAACTGATTTTGCTTCGAGAGTTTGGCTTATGAGCGTGAGTTAGAAAGCAGAGGAAACATTTTAAACAAAACGGCTTACTCTTTTGATTGATTAACCACTGCAGCACACGGTTTTCATTTTTGAGATTACCTGGGGGCGAGAAACAACCAAGTTAAAGGTGCCCCAAGCACATATGCCCCTAATGATGACTCACCATCATACATGATCGGGACGCCCGTCTCGTAGTAGACCAAAGCTGGGAATGCGAAAATGCCGATCTCATGGGCCAACTTAACGTCATTTGATTTCACAAACTGAATGCCGTGCTTATCGGTATCGTCGTCAATGTTCTCCAGCTCCTCCAAGATGTCCGAGCAGGATTCGCATTCATCGTCGTCTGAGCAAAGGGAAATGTATTGTAAGTAGAGACCTTCTCTGGATGGAAACGAAGGTACTTACAGAAGAACACAGCCAGGTGTTCAACATCGTTTATCAGGACTTGCAGGGTTTTGCGATCAACAGACTCAATGACATCAGCAGTAGACTCGTGTAAGTCAATAACCCACTCAAGAATTTCCTCTTCCTTCATCAGGTCACCTAATTAAGACAACGAACAGATTATTTACGTTGCCTTCTAAATACTGAGGTCAAGAACTTAAGATAGAATTGAATTGATATCGAACTTGAGACTTTAAGATTAATTCAGGACACTTACCGGTGTAAATTGTTCTAAACTTATGTCTATAAAATGCAAGTGCCGGCAGACCGGGCAGATCGTATTCCTTATCAATATCATCATCGGATGTCTTTACAAAGTCAATGTCTTTTTCCTCGCACTCGTCATCAATGTTCTCCAGCTCGTTTAGGATCTTCTGGGCCTTCTTATCGCCCTCGGCATCTGTAAGTGGAGAATAATGTCGGAACGAGATAAGCTTTAGAATACAAATAAGTCATAAAATATTTTTCTTACAGAAGAACACGACAACGTGATCGTTTTCAGCCAAAATCTTATCCAACATCTTCACATTGACCTCCTCGATTTTTCCAGGAATTTCAAGGGTCTCATCGTCCGTAATCCAGGCCAGTACTTCATCCTCATCATCCAGGTCTCCGGTGAAATGCAGGGGGTCGCGGTTTCTGAAGAACACCAGGCGTGGATAGGTCTTGACATTATATTTCTTGGCAACTCCGGTGTCCTCAGTGGTAACAAAAATAATGCCCGCCTCGTCCAACTCATCGTCGATGCTTTCCAGAGCGTTCAGGGTGTGGTCGCAGGTCTCGCCAGGCTCACATGGGCCCGTGAAGAACACCACCACATATTCGTGCTCGTTGATCAGATTGACCAGGATTTCATCGGTGACCTCCTCAATGGTGGCCGTCTTCTTCTGCACCAGCAGCCACTCGAGCACCTCATCCTCATTCATAAGGTCACCCTCGTAGAGGGCCGGGATCTTGTTCTCGAAGTAGATGAGAGCGGGCAAGTGGTCGAGACCGTACTCCTTGGCCTCGGCGGCGTTGTCAATGCGCACGATCACGATTCCCTCCTTCTCCAGCTCATCGTCAATGTTCTCCAGTTCGTTCAGGATGCGCATGTCCTGTTTGTCGTCCTTGTCGTCTGTGGGCGAAAGAGGAGCTTGGTGAAAGCGATAGCCTTATACAAATGGGGTTGAAGTACTAACAGAAAATAACCGCCAAGTGCTCGGTGTTCTCGACCAACTTGTCCTTCATCTCATCAGTGACTTCGGGGATCTCGGAGTAGCGCTTCTGATGCACCAACCAGCCAAGCAGCTCATCCTCTTTCATCAGATCACCCTCGTAGATGTGTGGAATGCCACGTTCAAAGAGTACAATCGAGGGTATCTCATCGATGCCCCATTCTTTGGCCTCCTTGTCATCGTCGATCTTGACAAAAGCAATATCGTTCTGATCGCACTCATCGTCAATGTTTTCCAGTTCTGCGAGGATTTTCTGTGATTTCTTTTGGTCTTTGTCGTCTGCGAAGTTGATTTAGGCAGTTAGTTAAATAATTATGGCTTAAACCGGAAGCTAACAAGAAATTAATCAACAAACTGAGGTTTTGCTCAACTTGTAACTTGGAACATACGAACTACTCTCTGAAAGGTAAACTATCCTTAACATAAAAAAACTTTATAAGAAAAATGAAAAATCTACTGGTTCAGGGTTTAGTTCCAGCTAATTAGTTTTTAAAGCGCGTTTGAAAATTATTACTGATAAAGCACACTGAAAAGTCGGCAGATTGTTACATTTACGAATGCAGACACTCAGACACACCCAGAGATACAACACCAAGTTGGCTTTACAATATCTACAGAGATTGGGAGTCGAGTGCGCAGCGTTCCCGGCACAAAGTCATGGTGTGGGATCTGAAATCACTTACAGAACAGAACAGCTACGTGGGGCATTTTCTCAATGATCAAATCCAACATTTCGTCGGTAATGTCCTCGATTTGATCGGAACTCGTTTGCTCTGTAAGCCATTTCAGGAGCTTCTCCTCATCCTCCAGATTGCCTTCGTAAATAGTTGGAATGCCTTTTTCAAAGTATATCAGTTTAGGAACTTTATTGATGCCATATTCGACGGCCTCCTCGGGATTGTCGATCTTCACGAAAGTAATACCCAACGCGTCGCACTCGTCATCGATATTCTCGAGCTCTTCGAGGACTTTCTGGGACTTCTTGTCGTTGTTGTCGTCTGGAAAACAGCTTGTGAGCAAAATGGGGGCGACTGCTTAGGCTCTATGGGTATATGTATGGAATATTTACAGAACAGCACTGCAATGACGCGTCCCTCTTTGATCATTGTGTCGAGCATTTCGTCAGTGACATCCTCGATCTCATCCCGTTCCAACTGCCCCAACAACCATTTCAGAATCTGTTCCTCGTCCATGAGATCGCCGTCGTACACGTTTGGAATTTCTTTTTCAAAGTAAACAATTGCCGGAATCTGCAGGGCGAATAATATGCGTCAAAAGGCGGTTCAACTGCTCTCGATCTGGGCCGAGTCGTACCGAGTCGATTCCGTAATCGCCTGCTGCCTTGGCATCGTCAATTTTCACAAACTGAATGCCATGCTTGTCGCAGTCGTCGTCGATTTGCTCTAGCTCCTCCAACACGGTCATCGAATCGTCGTTTCCATGATCATCTGCAGATTGATAGCATTCGGTTATTGTATCACGACCGCTCCGCAGACAAATATTCCTTCTACATACAGAAAAGCACAACCAGGTTGTCGATATTGCTGATCAGCGTCGACAGAGTCTTGGAGGTGACGTCCTCAATTACGTCATCCTCATCTCCAGTCGACTTATTCTGCACCAACCACTCCAAGACGTCCTCCTCGCGCTGGAGTTCACCTAGAGACACAATTCCGATATTAGCTAATTGACTATCGACCTGTGCATGCGATTGATGTATGCTGTTGGTCTGTCTGGGTTTGAATTTGATTTTGTGGGCTGGCAGTGGTGGTTCTGAGTTAAATGGGGTGTGCAATGGCGGTACCTTCGTATATGATCGGAGTCTGATGACGGTAGTAGACCAGCGCTGGCAGATTGCCCAGATTGTATTCGTCGGCCAAGGCCTCGTCGTGTATTTTCACAAATCCGATGCCAAGCTGATCGGCCTCGTCGTCTATATTCTCCAGCTCCTGCAAGGCCTTCGCGCACTTGCGGCATTGCTGTTTGTCTGGCGATCGGTGGATAGATTGGTGGTTGGCATAGAATCAGGCAAACAATAAATCATTAGGGTCAACTGACAACAAGGGAAACCGCACGGAGAATGGGGGAGTATCATAGTTTAGGACGGAGTTTGGTGCCACGGATAGGTAGAGCATTCACGGATTACGTTACGTGCGGCTGTAAGTTGCGGGGTTAATACAGAGTCATCTTAGACGGAGGCAAGAGCATGCAAGGGCCATGGAATGCCATTCGGCTGCAACGTTACCCAATCGGTTCCCAGGCGAATCGCTTATTTACACAATTTTGTTTACAGCATCCCCATCTGTCTGCGTGCAACCTGTTGCGATGCGTACGCATCTCTTGCTGCGGCAGGTGCGCTCTCAGGCGAGGCGCCCGAAAACTGAAAAGTGGTGAAACGGTTCAACATTTCCCCCGAAAGCTCTCTCCTTCCTTTCGCCCATTCTCCTATCTTATTTTCAATTATTTATCTCATTCGCTTGCCACTTTCGTAAATGTGTCTTCCGAAAGCTTACCAGCCGACGCTGCGTATACGTAATATGTGTTTCTGTTGATTTGTTGGTGAACTTGTAAGTCTTTTGGTGGCTACGAAGTTTGTGGCCACCTATCAGAACACCACAGTAAGCCGGATAAACAAGATGAATAAGGATAGCTCCGCAAAACACTGACAAGGATATATATAATTTTTACACTCAGCCTCGAGCCCGATCTTTTATTCGGGCCCCAGTCGAGTGGGAGTCGCCAAGGCGACAAGGCCAAAGCACACATTAGCTCGCACACATTTACCTCATAATTTACTGCAGATATATCTGTATATACTTATACATATATAGAAAATGTAGAGAATTATGGTGCTCTGACTCTGCCGCTGACGGCCTGTCCGAATTTTGGCTCTGCGGCAGACATGGGCAAATGTTGCATTTAACTAAAAATAGTGCAAGTCAGTCGGGAAAGTGCATCGCACATATATAATTATATAGTTATACAGTTATAGAGCTGCTGTGGGACGTGTGTGGGTATTCGAACCACACACATTATGTAAATTTGCATTGGCCGCGACAAAGAAGAGCTAAAGAGCTGCCCATAACCAAGCATCGCCGGCTAGCGCTGGGCATGGCCGTGCATGTGCCGTGTTGACGAATTGCCATATGCAAAAGCAATTAAAACTGCTGTCTGTCCGCCCGCAGCCGCCGCCTCCCTTCGTTGGCGCTGAATGGATAGAAACTCAATCGAACGCTGATGGACGGAGGCGGAGGGCCGGGGGGCGAGAGCGAGACAATGGGCCAAAATTTCTTGTCCTGTCTCACCTACATGCTGTTCGTATCTATGCATAAAAGAGCTTGTATGCCGTCTGCGTCTGATAAAAATACCTATGTGTAGATAGTGTGGCGGATACTACAGATACTCGGATGCTCATGTGTGTTCTCGCTGGCATGTGGATGCCCACTCTATAGTTAGTTGTTTCAGAATTAAGCAAAAATAACAGCAGCAGCGGCCAGAGAGGCAAAAAATTATTTTGTTGGCCGACCAACTGCTTGAGTTTCTATTTTTATCACCAAAATTGTAGGTGGCTGTGTCGGAAAGAGACGGCAGACAGCAAATAAATAAATAAATAAATCCTCTACACTTTGTTGTTGGCCAAGACATCGGCGTATGTATTGTCATAGGTATATATGTATGTACATACATACAAACGCACTGATTCTGCGAACTTTCGGCATTCGATTTATGGCTTTCAATATAGGTAAATTCCTATCATTGTTCTATTCTCCTACTCGGTCAATCATCAGAGTTTTTAAGTCTCCTCAGATACCATTTTACCCACAGATGCAAGCAATAATCTCAATATATATGGCATTCTTCACTGAACTAAGCGCGGACTCGTCCAACTCATAGTGCTGGGGTTAGGATTTCTGGGAATATTGAGGAGGAGATGCCATTGGGAAAAAAACATAACCTGGCGCCGAGCCCAGACATTCATCTGCACTGTCTCTGCTGCTGTAATGTTTATTATTATACGTATACGTAATATATGTGTCTGGCTCGGTCGATAGCGAATGCGAACTGAGAAATGCTTTCTTTCTAACTAAAATTACTAAGAATTACTACATAATGATTGCATTTATATCCCCCTCCCAGGAGAGCGGTCTTAAGAATGGAGATATTGATAATTTGTAGGGAATCAGCCCTTAACTCATATATCCCCCTGGTCTTATAATCTTACTCGAATTCGCCCGAATGGTTCCATGAATTGTTCGGTTATATGGGTTATGTAGCCAAATATATACACATATATATCGAGTCTTGGTTTGTGGATTACTGGAATCGGGAGATTTGCATTAAAATGGGGGGATAAAACGATGTAAACAAATTATTTTGTGGGGAAACATAGTTTCAAAGTGGGGGAATTAGATGGAGGAAGGCAAGACAGAAAGGGTCCCGGAATTTATTCACGGAAAACTTACCCATAACCCTGGGCGGGCATGTTTCATGATCTGGACCTGCAGTCGTTCGATAAAATATACAATTCATTGATAAATGTCGCGTATGTAAATTGGCTTAGAAAGGGGACAAGTACCGCCGGAAGAGAATTGTTTATATAGAGACACATAGAAAGTTAAGTTGGCCGCCATTTCGCTTTGGTTAGTCACAAGTAATATACGTATATATAGAGAGAGATACAGACATACGCATAAGTACTAGATTTACAGAATATACAGTACAGGTAAAAATGGTTGTAGTCTATACCTAGTTGTATGATTTTTAGTCACAAGAGAGCTAAACTGTTTGTGTTCGCTAAAAACTGCAACTGCTTTAAAATAGAACATCATCAAGTCAAATCACCGCCAATAGACGTGATGGGAGTAGTGAAATTTTAAAGAAATCAGTGTGTTAAAGCCCAGTTCGGGCAGACTTACAGAACAGGACGGCTACGAAGTCGGTATCCTCGATGATCTTCTGCAATATCTTGGCATTGACCTCCTCGATGCGGTCGGGCAGATCCATGGCCTCCAGAGAGGTGAGAAAGTCGAGCACTCCCTCCTCGTCCATGAGGTCGCCATCGTAAATGATGGGCTCCTTCTCCCTGGGGTTGGGTCGGATTCGAACGGTTAGGCCTTGTGGCAGCGGAATCGATGGGGGCTACCTACCTGAAGTAGGTGAGGGCTGGGAAATTCTTGATGCCATACTGTTTGGCTAGTCGTTTGTCGTTGATCTTTACAAAGTCCACACCGAAGGAGTCGGTGTCATCGTCGATTTTCTCGAGTTCCGCTAGAACCTTATCACAGGTCACACAGCTGCGCGCATCTGAAATCGTAGAAACAGGGCATGTGAGTGCTTAGGATTCGCGATCAGATCGAATTGAGATACCAACATCAATTGACAGCCAGCAACTGCTGCCGTGTGACGCCAAGGCAGAGACAAAATTCACATTAAAATCCAAATTCAAGCCCCTGGTTCTGCAGAACCGAATGCCCAAGAGATTATTCATTAATATAGTAGACGCAGGATGCATCATCGGCCTGCCCTCAGCGAAATAAGGCTGAATAAATGAATGAAATGACAGCCAAGCCAGAGCAATTCGGTGCTATTAATGCAGCAGCAACTGCCAACAAATATACTACAAATTCTAAATTAATTCATAAAATTCATGCGGCCACTATTAGGGAAACGAATTGCGCCAGACAAAAAACCAGTGCTTGCCCCGGTTTCCTCGCACGTCTACCTGTATATTCTTTTCGATGGTTAACCTCAAGGAAATCCTAATAAACATCGAAACATCATTTATTTGGCTTTCCATGGCTTTCCATGGATTCTCTGATTGAAAAGTAATAACAAGCGCGCTGGCTTCTGAGTTACGGATTCAAAGTACCCGCCAGATACATGGAACAGAAGCAGATGCTAAATTGTTTGCTAACTGCTTCAGGAAACACCAACAGAATTTTTAAATACAGTTTACTTTATATATATAAGGATATTTGATATAATTTATAAAATGGCTCAATTTTTCTACACTTATTATTTTCTTATTTGTATTTTCCGAGGCATTGGACTTAAGGCTTTTGGATTTATAATATTTTCATTGTCAATAATTATTTTTGGAATTGCCGCCAATGTTAATGAAATATATATTCTCATAGAGGCCTAGGTAATACTACATATAGAGAAAGATTCTGTCGTATGTTTCGTCTATATTAACTTGAACGAAGGGGAAATCGGCAAAGAATCATACGTAAGTTCAAGGTAATTAAAGAAATTATATACATCCATTAGCGATTAGCAATTTGTTTATACGACTTTTTCGATGAATAATTCAGCGGAAGGCACTGGGGAACCATTTTATTTTTGACCCAAAAATAGATCACCGCAGATCGGCTTATATGTATACGTGTTTTGTGTACATATATCTGCTAGTGTTTTGAAACAAATTAAAAAGGTCAGTAAATCGGTTGCCAACTGGAAGGGAAGAAGTGCCTGCTACTTTCTGTGCCAAAAGTTTGCGCCAAAAAGCGAGAAACCAAATATATATAAAAAGCTGCAGCGGATTCAGAGGCGACGACGACGATCAGCGGTGGACGGACGACGGACGAAGAGCAAAAGAGATTTCTCTACTCATAAACAGAACGCCAAGATTGCGCACCATCGGAAAATATATAGAAGAGGGGCTGGCTGAGAGGAATATAAAAAGAGAGAAAATAAAAAAATTAACCAAATGAAAATCTCGGACGGATTTCTAGCAACGAATTTTTCACATATTTTCATTTGTATGGGAATTTTTAGAATTTTCACTACCGAAAATTTATATAATATGGCTTCTGTTCTGTTACTATTTCGAGTCGGTTGCCGGGACCGCTCGTTACTTGCTCCACTCAGGCACACTCATATGAAGGGGCACTCGCATGCATACGTACTCGGATTCTATATTTAAGCTGAACTTACACCAGAAAACCGCGACGTAATCCTTGTCGGCCAGGAGCTTCTCCAGCTGCTTGGCATTGACCTCCTCGATGACCGCCTCCGGCTCGAGCGGAGCCGCTGGCGGGGATCCTTTCTTGTTGTTGTTGCTGTTGGCGCAGTTCACATATCCGGGAAAACTCAGTGCCAGCAGAGCACACACGAGCAGCGTCAGAGTCTTAAGGCGAGTGACAGTCATCTTTCGGTGGCACGCACTCGGAGTCAGTAGGGTTGGCTACCTTCGGTTGGGGTCCTCGCTGTGGTTTAGGCCTTTAACTCGAACATGCGTGCGATCTGGCGGCTATGGTACTATATAGTTGGTTCGCTCACGTCGTTTGGTTTGGTTTCGTTATTATTAAAATTGATATTCCTTTGAGAGTCGGCCACTATTTTTAGGTGATAATGGTATTTCTTTCTTTCGCAATTTATTTTATGTATAACAACTTTTGGTACACTGATACATACATACGGGGCTCGTATATATACAGGCGATATATATAGGGTATATATGGGAAAACTATATATGTATTTTTCTTGCTTTCTATTAATTGAACGATTTCCGCGGACTGTACTCTTTGCCTTTCTGATTTTGTTCCACTCCGTGCAGAGGTCCGCTCGCAACTGAAAGTATTTTGGTGGAAATTCGGTGCCATTCAAGAGGCCTTGCCTTGCCCGAGCTTTAGGGATCTTCGCATCTTCGGATCTTCGTTTCGCTTTCGCAGCTTTCGCCCCCCCCTCGTCCGCCCGGCGGAAAGCTCTGGGAATGCGGGAGAGCGCCGGAAGGCGCGATGAAAGACCGTGGGAAAAGTGTGGTGAAAGAGCTCGACGAGCGAGAGTTTTTCCGGAGATTCGCATTGCAGTTCTCTGTTTATGCCGAGCACTTGGATGCAAATGCCTGCTCAGTGGTCTTGCGAATGGTTCTATAAAAACAAATGCGAACAAAACACTTTCACAGAAAAAATAGCCTTACCAGCGACATTAATTCGAATTTAAAATGACTTTTTTTCGGCTTTTAATGATTTGTAAAAGTGCATTGTACTTATAATACTGTTTTAAGCCATTATTTTTAAATTTATAGCAATTTGCACCAGGCTACTCCAGCAATGTTTCCTACTATTGCGTTTTTCTTATAACTCGAAATTTGGATCAAGCCTTAAACCACACCATTGCGACACTCATTCCACTCCCACTCATTAAGTATATTGTTAACTTACATATATTCCTTAATTAGTATTATGATTATTTTTTCATGTTCACTTAAGCATAAGGGCTAAGCAGTAATTATAAGATTTAAGATATATATAGATATACATTAATTACACTGCAATTCAAAAAGAAATATCATGACAGACCAGAAACAAAAATGGCCAATTTTAAAACAGAACTTTGGATATTAATTTATGTATATGTTCATATCCCAGCAGAGTACTATAATTTTAGTCAGAAGCTCCCAAACCCGTGATGGAGGGATCACCTAATTATAGCACTTATTAGTGATCAATAAATTTAAATGCCTCTTTGAATATCCCCTACATTAAATGTTCAAGACTTAGTATCAAAATAAATAAATTCAATGCGCTTAGTAATTGGAAAATATTTTGCAGTTTGCCCAGATGCATTTTTTCAGGGCGCTTTTTAAAAAAATTAATATTTGAAATTCATAGAGCAAAGGTAGAAGAAAAGCATTAAAGAGGCCATAATTTCACTAAAAAACCCGTAGGATTTGAACACGAAAGGCAAGGGCGGCGCTTTTACCCGTCCATTGTTAAAATCTTGGCCCGTTTCGAGGCAAAAACTCACGAGCACATGAAGTAGAATTCACAAGCAAAGAAGACACGAGTAGTGTGCATTTATTTTATTAAATTTTTTTTCTTGTTTACATTTTTCACATCTAAAGTTGATAGGCCTGGTGGGACCTACTAAAAAAACCCTAAAGTTTCTCAGTTTTTAAGCTATATAAGTCGGAACGGGCAGGATCGGACGACTATATCATATATGTACATATGTACATATGTATGTATGCCATAAAATTATCGGGCCTGTTCTGGTTTCCACTCGTAAAAGAATTTGATAACATTTTCGGATTTCATTTGGCCGTAATTAAGCAATTTGAAAAAATTTCCTTCACATAACGTTTTTTACAGTTTGTTTATAAAATAAGCTGTTGTACTATAAAAGAAAATGGTTGTCTTATACATGAATTAAGCCCTTTCTAATAATATCAATACAAACAGAAAAGCG
>JAEIIH010021250.1:0-12377 GCA_018904745.1 Drosophila orosa | reverse complement strand
TTAATTTCACAGAATATTTTAATATATATCCTTATCTTAGCATATATAAGTACTTGTCTAAATGCTACTTGAAGACCCTTCTACTGGCAAAGCTTATTAGAAATACATCGTGCATAGTTTTCCAGCTTGCGGTAAGCCTCGGCTTCCTTGGGAATTTGGTAATTGAATTTGATGTTAATTAGTTGCTGATATGTCTGCCGCTGGCTTGCGGTTTATAGGATGCATCTAATAAGCCCACCTTTGCCATACCTTGAGCCCTCATCTGTGGTCAGGGACAGACTCTGCCAGAGACCCGACTTCTCATCTTTTAGTTGCTTAGCTTAGCTCGTGAATTATGCAAAGTGGCAGCAACGACTTGGGCAACTATTCTGGACATGCAATTCCATCTCGCCTGAAACTTTTATATGTGGTGCGTGCTGCTGCTGGCTGGCTGGCGAGACCTTTTTGGGCCAAATTAGTGGGACACGCACCACAGCTTAATGCGGGTTGATGCGGGTCCCGCAACAATGTCTCGCAGTTTGCATAAATGCATGGGGGGACTGTGACTTTACTTTCCTTCTGCTGCCGAATTTTTATGCATTTACTACGTGACTCTCCCCGAGGGCATCGCAAATTGTTTGCCTTTTCCCTGGCCAAGCGTTTAATAAATAAATTACAACGGGGCGAGAAAGCTTCTTGGGGATACTTTCACTATTTGGAGCGTAGGTGAGATAAAAGTTTCACATTCCCAAGTGATTGCATTGCTCCAAAAAAATGTCAACAAATTATTTTAACAGGGAGAATGGAAGTTTATTATTATTAAATGGAATATATAACAAAAGCGTAATATATATAGTTTTCTTAAGTAGAGAAAGTTCAAGTAGGTATGACTTTAAATAACAGAACTTACATAGAAAATTACAATAATTTCTTTTAACTAAAAGTCTAAATCAATGCTAATAATTATCAGTAAATAAATTACAATTAATCTCAGCTGGTTATTGAAGATTTGAGGTCATTCATTGTGGGCCTGCAGAATTTTCCACCTCACTCGTTGTCGGCAAGGCTTGAAGAGAGAGACTGAGCCGGCTTCATGCAGTTGGCATAACGACGCCACTTAATTAGCAGAAAATATGCGCAAACCCAAAACCGAGGAAAGTGTCGAAATTGGCTAATTGGAGAATTCCAGCGACTGTATCCTTGTTTTCCCAATCTGACTTTGGTTGTTTGGGAATCAAAAAAAATAAGCAACATGAACATTTGATTAATGAGTGGAGCCTGGGTCTGAGGCAAGTGATGCATATTAGAATGCAGCTCAGTGCCTGCTGGATTCTATTAACACCCCACTAACAGCCCGACAGATGAAAGGCAAAGCCTCAGCCATCACCCCAGGCCTTCCTTTTTTTGGGCTGTCTTCAGTGTAACACATGTCGCCACTTAATGCGTTGAGTGCATACGGAATGAGCCAAAATGGCTGAAAAGGCTGAGAGGGCGTGAAATGGGCCAACAACGCCACAGCGCCAGCTGACGCCGCCGGCAAAATGCAACACGAAGCCGGCGACAGCTTAGGTCGTGTCGCATAATTCCACAGCCCTCTGGCTAACACTCGAGATGAAAAACTGTTTTCCCAGCTATATCCACTTTAAAATTGATGCCATTTTAATCTGCACGAAACAGAGAGCTTTGCGTTAGAGTCAAAAATATTTAAGAAAGACAGGGAATTTATACATTAATCTTTACATTTCTTATAATCAGTGGAAAGTGGAATTATTTCGTTAAAAACCCAACAAAGAGCATAGATTCTTTTATTTAGTAAATTATATTAATGTATTGTGATGGTGATATACCTTAATTTAGTAAAAAAATATCCTTAAAGCTGGTCCTACCAGACATACGTTGATATAATTACCACGAGTGCTGGCCAACTTCATTCCTTTGGGGTGACTGAATGCAAAATGTTTGTCTTACTCTGATTTCGCCTGTCCCCGCCTGATAATTAAGCTGCAAATTGATTAATTGTCCGCTGCCTGGCATTTTGGCCAGCCGAGAGAGAGAGAGTCCACAGAGGCCGATGCCTGCCAGTTGCTTGCAATTAATAAAAAAAGGCGCGAAAAAACCTGCGGTAAATGCTGTCAGTGCAATCAATGCAGTGGATTGTCCTGTTTGTAAATCGGTTCACTTTGTGTACGCGGGATCAGTTGTGTTTTTGTTGGGTAGATATTTAAACTTGAGGTTTCTCATTAAACCCGCTGTCCTGCAAAACACAGTTTCTTCTCCTTACTTAAGCTCCAGATGCTGCTGCCCATCAGGCTTGGTGTTAATACATCATCATCATTGGGCTGCCTCTCTCGTATCTGTCTGTCAGTCGGGCTGTCAGCTCGCAGTGCCATTGCAAATTCAATTAATCGAAATGCAGACGGTCCGGTCCGGTCGGGGCACACATTAAAAGCTGCTAGGACCACCCGCAATCGTTTTATAAATTTGTGTGCTCTGCAATTTCGAAGCCCCCAGTTAGGGCTTGCCGGCAGCCAGGAAATTAGAAACGCATGCCACTTGCTTGGTGACCAGGACATATATGCCTGGGATGATGCCAGGACCCGGAGGGAGGGCAACAACAATGAAATCCTAAACTCAAATGCAAGGCCAACAGTTGCATTTCCCGGAGGACTCCTCTCTGAGCGAAATCCAATGCAGCAGCGTTTGTCTGTGTTGGCCAACACGTTTGACTGCCATTTCCGTTTATGAATTGCCCCGCCCAAGGGGCACTTTCAGATCTGCCATCTGGTGGGCCCAGAGATGAACTGTTTGGGGTCTCCTTCTCTTTTTTGCGAAATGTGTTGGAAGCTGGATCTGGCTTTTAAAGAGCACTTTGCAGCGTGGCCAAAGAGTTGAAGGCGCCGAAGATGGAATTCAATTACGCCGCACAGCCTTCGACGGAGGGTGCCGCGTTAGGCACTCGTGTAAGTGCATAAAACGAATTTGTTTATGGCATCGCCCGGCGAATGGCGAAAGGGCAAAAGGGCGACAGGACTTAGCGACAAGGAGTAACGCCCCAGACCGACGACTGCAACCGACAGCGGCGGCTCTCCACATGTGTCCCGCTCTTGGCAGACTGGGGGACTGCCAAAAACATGGAAAAACGAAATCCCCCAATATGTTTATGGCCAAAGTTCAAAGACTTTTGTTTGTCTTTTGATGGGGTGCAAATTGAAATTGAATTTGGCCGGGTTAAACACAAAAATCGCCCCTTCAATGGGATATCCTTCTCCATACTTTTACTCCTCCTCCTCCTTCGCACATAAAAGGCAAACATTTGCAGGAAGCGCGCCCGAAATATTTCAGCCACATAAATCATAACAATGGCCATATTGTATATGTAAAACTGCATGTAACAACGGCAACTGCAGCTGCATGTCGCCCTCAAACGAGGCAGTGGGAGTGTGTGTGGTGTGTGGGAGTGTGTGCATTGCCCCGCCACAAGCAAACAAAAATCAAAATCAAATGCAATATAAATCTGGCCCAAGCACTCGGAGAATTCGCGCCAGATGCCTGTGGGCACACACCAGTATTTTTGTCGTTCAGAGATAACTCCGAATGACCTATGGCGCGAGAATGAGCCATCTCTGATTGTCGAGGTCTGTAAAAAATGTGGGGAAAGAAAAATATCCTAGGTAACTTAATTGTAAGATAAATGTTAAATTAGTTAGGTATTTTTACTTTATCCTGCATAAACAATTTTGTAATAGAAACCAAGTTCCACTTCTTTGTTGAAAATATAGCTTTCTCTGATTGTCGAGGTCTGTAAGGTGTGGTAAAAAAATGTGGGGAAAGAAAAATATCCTAGGTAACTTAATTGTTAAATAAATGTAAATTAGTTAGGTATTTTTTCTTTAATCTGCATTAACAATATGGTAATAGAAGCTAAGTTCCTTATGGTAGAAATGATCCTTTCGATGTACTGATTGTCGAGCTCTGTAAAGTGTGGTAAAAAATGTTGGGAAAGTAAAATATCTTAGATAACTTAATTATTAAATAAATGTCAAATTAGGTAGGTACTTTTTTGCAATAGAAACTAAGTTCCACTTCTTTGTAGAAAATATCCTTTGGCTGTACTTTTATACTATCACCAGAGATAGTTTTTCTTAAGTCTGTCTCGCTTTTCTCCACGAAAGATCATTAGTTAACTTCAATACCGTTTAGACTTCAACATTTTTCGCTTTATATACAAACTGTTTTATAAATATTTGTATATTAAATAGGAGTATTTTTCCTAATATCTTTATATGATATTTATGTATATTTTTTATAAATAATTATTAATCCTTTAAGTCTCGTTTCCATTTCCCATCCTTCAACAAAGAGTATCGTCATAACGACATCCAAAACTTTAATTTTTCCCCTACAATTTGTGGAAGCAACATTTTTTTTTAGCTTCTCCTTTTTTTTGTAAAAAACTTTCCCTCCCCCGCCCTGTGCCCCACACAACTCCAGCAATAAATTGTCAATTTTTGAAATGTTTGCCATGTAGGCGAGGGCAATTTTATGGCCATTTCGGAGCTGATTTAATGCGCTAAGCGAACGGGATTAGCCGGGCTCGTAAATCTGCAGTTAGATGGGGCGTTATGGTGGCAAGCGTGCTGGCATCTCATCCCCGGGACAACCAACGACCGCCAGTCGACACTCGTGGCGGCCTTTTTCATAATTAAGTGGCGCATTGTTGCAGCCCGGAGGAGGGGCGGTCGGTGTGTGTATAGCATTTTCCTTGTAGCATCATTAAGACACGTGGGCGGATCATCTTCTTAACAGGCACTTGAACATCACACGGCGAGCTGAAAGTGCAATTTGCGTTGACAACATAAACAGCCGTGGGTTAAGAGGGAGAAGGGGATTGTCTTGCTTTTAGATGTACCAACGCCAGCGAACTCGAGTGCAAGTGCAGGGGAAGAAATTAGGCATCAAACTGACTAATAAATAAATCATACAACTTTATTAAATAATAAAACAAATAATAAACAATATTATACGGTAAAGAAAAACCTAGGTTTGTTGGATATAACATTCTTAAAGAGTTTTCTATTATTTTTATGTATGTAACATTTACTGTAAGCTCTCAAAAATTAAGTTTATACATTCAAAATCATGTTAATGATCTTCTACAAAGTTATTTGGTTATAGAATAATTCCAGTAAATTTTCTTTTGCGTGCATCGCCAAGGATAAGCCGTGGGGATGATGCTCAACATGCATAGAGAATGCTGAGACGCAAAGCAACGAGGTTTCCGAACACGCTCTGTTACCCACTTGGCCCGCGGGTCCCAGCCCCGTTTTCTCAGCCGTTTTTCGGAGGATGAGAGATGCTCGAGGATGCGATGCCGGAGCCGGTTGAAGGGCCTGCTGCATACGCTTAGGCACAAGGCCACCTAGAAACTAACCAAGCAGATTTCTTTTGCGCCCGAAGCCCACAACGAATGCCATTATAAATGTCGGAAAGTTAAGCAGCAAATGCATGAAAGTCAAGTGGCGGTTTGTTATTTCCCTCGTCCTTTTTCCTCTCCAGCTCTCCGGCTCTCCAGCACAATTAGAAGCGCCCAAAAGGACGCTCTGTCCCTGACTGCTTCATATTTCATAGCGAAATGCAAAAACGGAAACGGAGGGACGAAGGGTATCCCGCCGGCAAAAACTACTACAAGTGGTTAGCAAGCAGGCAACAGTGGAAATGTGACAAAACACAGCAAAAGGACATGTGTAAAGGAGCGCATTCTGGACAAGCAGACTGTCAGTGTGGCAAAAACTGGAACTGGAAACAGGAAAAATGACAGCCAAGGGAGGAAACATTAACAACAAGTCATGTCGAGACCCGTCACCGGCATTGTTTCGCCGGACATGGGGGTTAATTTCTGCGGAAATGGACCCAATATTAAATCATAGCCATTGAATAGAATCCTTTTTTTGTGGGGTTTATTTATTCAAAGTTTAAGGCTTTTCAAAGCACTCGATTATAACTTTGTACAACTAAGAATTTACAATTAACAGATGTGACACAAAATGATTTTGGACAGTGGAACGATAGGCTTGTCTAGTGTTTTGAATTTTGTTCAAAAGTTATTGTGTTAAAAACAAATCAAACTTCAAAAATGCAGGCTGACCTACATGCCCAGCCCACCCATGCCGCCCATTCCTCCCATTCCGCCCAGTCCGCCCAGAGCCGCTCCTGCGGCGGCAGCATCCTCGAGTGGCATCTCGGTGACCACAGCCTCGGCGGTGGTCAGCAGCGAGGCCACACCGGCGGCATCTGTGATGGCGGTGCGTACCACCTTGGTGGGATCGATAATGCCGCGCTCGATCATATTGCCGAACTCGCCCTTCAGCGCATCGTAGCCATAG
Organism: Drosophila orosa; assembly: GCA_018904745.1. NCBI lineage: Eukaryota > Metazoa > Arthropoda > Insecta > Diptera > Drosophilidae > Drosophila > Drosophila orosa. The sequence continues at coordinate 6,015 of JAEIIH010021250.1, read as the reverse complement.
TCGCCGTCCAGGATCTCCACCTTGGCCACCACCATGGCCCCGTCAACGCCCGCGTTCTTGGCTATGGTGAGGCAGGGCATGCGCAGGGCCCGCTTTATGATCTCGATGCCCATGTTTTGATCCTCGTTGGTGCCACGAATGTCGTTTAGCTTCTGGATGCAGCGCAGCAGAGCAGTGCCACCGCCAGGCACAATGCCCTCCTCCACGGCTGCCCGGGTGGCGTTGAGGGCGTCATTGACGCGATCCTTTTTCTCACTCACCTCCACGTCGCTGGAGCCGCCCACACGGAGCAGGGCCACGCCCGAGGAGAGCCGTGCCAGCCGCTCCTGCATCTTCTCCTTCTCATAGTTGTTGGTGGACTCTTTAATCGACTCACGCAGGTGCTCCACCCGCTTTTCCACATCTTCCTTCTGGCCGCTGCCCTTGAGCAGCATGGTGTCGTCCTTGGTGACCACCACTTCGCCCACGCGTCCAAAATCGCTCAACTTGATGTCCTCCAGCCGCACCAGATTGGCCTCGTCGCCGAACACGATGCCGCCCGAGGCTATGGCCATGTCCGCCAGTGTGTCGTTGCGATTGTCCCCGAAACCGGGCGCCTTCACAGCGCACACCTGCAGACCGACCTTCAGGCGATTCACCACCATGGTGCTCAGTGCTTCGCCCTCCACGTCCTCGGCAATGATGACCAGCGGCTTCCGCTGGGCGTTGGCCAGTTCCAAGGCGGGCACAATGCTCGTCGCCGACTTGATCTTCTTCTGGGAGAAGAGCAGCAGGGCGTCCTGGAACTCAACCTTGGCCCCCTTGACGGCGTTGATGAAGTACGGCGAGATGTAGCCGCGGTCGAACTTCATGCCCTCGATCACCTCCAGTTCGTCGCAGAGCGTCTTACCGTCCTTGACGGTGATGACGCCGTCGCGGCCCACCTTCTTGATGGCCTCGCTGATCAGGTTGCCAACGGACTTGTCCCCGTTCGCCGATATGGTGGCCACCTGGTGGATCTCCTCGGGCGTGCTGACGGGACGTGACATTTTCTTCAGATTTTCCTTGACCGTCTCGATGGCCAGCATAACGCCGCGTCGGATCTCCACGGGATTGGCGCCGCGGGAGATCTTCTCGAAGCCCTCCTTGGCAATGGCACGTGCCAGAACGGTGGCCGTGGTGGTGCCATCGCCGGCCTCCTCGTTCGTGTTGTTGGCCACATCCTGCACCAGCTTGGCACCAATATTTTGGAACTTATCCTTCAGGGCAATAGACTTGGCCACCGTCACGCCGTCCTTGGTGATCTTCGGCGAGCCCCAGCTCTGCTCGATGATCACATTGCGGCCCTTGGGACCCATGGTGACGGCCACGGCGTCGGCCAGCACATCCACGCCCTGGAGCATCATTGCTCGCACCTCGGGCCCAAACCTCACGTCCTTGGCATACGAGCGCGCCTGCCACAAGTGGCAGCTGATCCGGGCAGTACGCCGCAGACTGGATGTGTACTTGTTGCTAAGAATGCGAATCATGATGATCTGAGGGCGGGAGATTAAAACTGAGAGTTACAGGTATACTTTATGTTCGTCTCACCAATAAATATATTTTTAAATAAAACTCGTAAGCACTGTTGAAGCTCCGAAGTCAAATGTTAAATGAGGAAAGTCTCAGAGAGTCGGAAGGTCTTGAAGTCTTAATCTTGGACGTAATAAGTTAAGCCTACTTTGTTTTACAAAGGGGAGAGGGTATGTTTTAAATTAGTAAACAAAGGTAAACGAATTATTTATCAGAAAAAATGTATAATACTTAAAAAATGTTCACAAAATAAATATTAAATTTCATGCGGACAAGGAAGGTTCAACTTGATCTTCTGGCTTTTCAGAAGGAATCATGAAAAGCTCGATAGAACCACCTCTTAATATTACATACTGAGAAGTGAGTGTCAGCGCAATAATAAAAATTAAATCCTATATTGTTTCTTTGATCTTCCATTACACCAAATTTATTTTCAGTTGAAAGCCAAAGTCAAAGGTAGGGGAAGATATAATCAAATAGACCGCTTCTAACCCGTTGGCAATCGAAATCAGCAATCGGAGACAAAGCAAACTTCCCGTGGAACTAAACCCCCAATTCCAATCCCACGACCATCTCTACCTGGGCGACAATTTGTAACCGAAAAGTGAAAACCATTTAAATAGTCGTAAAAATGTGCGACGACAGCGACCGAAATACAATAAAAGCCAAAGTGGAATGGCTTTTCCACCCCTTTCTGCAGCCGTTGTGCCCCGCTGTTGCCCGCTTTCTCCCGATTTTCCCCGCCTTTACCCGCTTTTCCCGCATTTCCATCGACTTTTCTCCCGAGAAACATAAGCTCTTCGCCGGGGTATCGTTCGCTAGTCGCTGTCAGCTGCGCTTACAAGCGCGCGGGCAAATTGAAAACTGTTAAGGCAGCGTAAGGCGAGAGGCGGCCAGGACACTAGACATCGAGGACATCGAGGACGTCGACAAATGGCGGCGCTTGTTCATGAAAATTTAAATTGCAAAATGGGCTCAAATGGGTGGGCGTTGGCAAAGCACTCGCCCCGTTTGCTAATATTTGTGTTTTAATTACCTGGAAAAGTGTCACGACAGTCGCCGGCTGAGCTTGGAGTTGAGTGCAAATTTGGTGCCAACCTGTGACAGCAGATGACGCTGGCCAATAATTTCAAGACACGGCCATCTTTTGAATTACTTTCTAACTTGTAATATTTGAGGGAATATATTCCCACAGAATAATAAGGATATCACATAGGCAGGTGATTAATGTACCAAGAAAGGAATGATTGATTCGCCTTAGAATAAATAATATTATCCCCGTCTTCAAAACCCAAACTGATGCATCTGATTCAATTACAAGAGCCACCGAAAATGAGCCGGCATTAATATTACAACAGAATGCTGACCTATTAACGCGGCATCGGTGGGGGAGAGAGGGCCTCCCCTCCGGTTAAGGATCGACCAAGGACCAAGGACTATGGGAGCGCCCACGCATCATTAGGGAAATGGCAACGAAATTAAAGAAAATTAGCAGCTGACTGGAGATGGCAAATGAGGCGCATTTATTTGAATGTAATCCATTATGAAATCGCATAATGAAGAGATTAGCACACGCATACGGGGCGCAATTAATAAATGACCCGGCAAAAGGACAGGAAGGGCCAGGGAAAGGACCTCTCTGTCCGGCCGTTTGCGTGCGAGGCTCGCAAAGAAATCCAATAAATTAGGCAAACGGTAATCATTAGTTTCATTCCCCACCAAAACATACGTATATATATATGACAGAGACAAATAAATCAGTTCAAGTTCCAGGCCGCACTTTAAGTGATAATTATATTGAAGGCGACGCAGTAATGGGACAATAAGTCAGGACACAATTGTGATGGAGCAGCTGGCCGCTTATTAACCCATTGACGCTCGTCTTTTGTATTAACTCTCTCTTGAACAATGTACGCCCAAAAAGGCTTTGCACTTCATTTAACTTCTCGACTTGGCTTTCCCAAGATCCCGGCGTCCAAGGACGTTCCCAGGCGCGGTTTTTCCCCCCTTTCTCATCGATAATTAACCGCAAAAACTTGGCACGCAACAGGAGAAAGGGAAAAAGGGACGGGGAAAATCGGTAAGGGGCACCGAGCCTAAGCATAAAGGGGTTAATGGCATGGCACAAAGTTTAATTAAAAATACGTGCGGCGGCTGCCCGGCTTTGTTAACTTAAAGTGAGAGCCAAAATCTTGCCAAAGTTGAAAGGAAAATTGTAAGCGGATTTTCTCAGAAGGTTGATTAGTTGATTGGTTGGAAAAAAAGGTTACATTATTATTTATAGATATGGCTTTAAAAAAGGGGTCCTGCTGATAAAAGGCAAGGAACTGAAGTCTAATAAGAACGGATAATTATTATTGGGGAAATGGGTATTAATTATGCGGTTAGTGATTTAAGTTTAAGGTGAAATGTCTTAATTTCTTGATATAAGGGAATTTTGTTAATAATTTTAGGAAGATTCTAGCACGGGTGTATTTCTAATTTTAAGCCAACACAAGAAGTTAATAATTAGGTGCTGTCTTTATGCATAATGATGAGGGATGACCCTCTCAGATTATTCCTTCATAGCAATTATTTACAAAGGAAAACCTGTAGTGCTCTTCGTCACCTCCACTGACTGTGCTCTCTGCAGGAGTCGCGGTATTTCGAGCTGAGGCCCATAAAGGCCGCCTGCAGTTTATGGCTGTAAACGTGGTCATCACGTACCCACCTCCCTCTCACATTCCCCCCTCACAGTCGTGGCTTTTTGCAGTTGGCTGCACATTTTGATTAGCCGGAGGCTCGGCTATGGTTTGGCTTTTTGAGGGGTCTTTAACAATTGCCGCGCTGCGAGACACGCGGAGCACCCACCTCCCGAAAGCCACTCATGGCAGGTGAACACACCGCCCGCTGTCTGGGCCCCGCTCACATGTGCCGGAAGCGCATTATAAAGGGCATTTCCGGTATTTAGGTTAGGTCGCCCGATCCGGGCCGTGCTTGGTATTTATAGTTCGGCGAATTCGGGGAGGTCAGGCGGAAAAGGTCACACTCGCAGCCGGCTAAAGCCTCGCGTGTGTGACGGCTTTCGGCATAAGAAATGAACTCAGGAGGGAGAGAGAGACCAACTTTACACTTTATTCCCTTCGGCAGGCGAATGATAGGGGGAGTAAGGGAGTTAGGGAAAAAGTTACCCAATCAAAAATTATGCTGTCTGGGCGAATGAAAAACAAGTTCGGACTCCGAGATGCAGTGCGTTGCGAGGCAATCATAAGCCCGGCAAGACACATCCCCGAAACTTTTGTCCGGGCGAAAAAGTTTCGTCTTAACCCAGTCATCGCTTGCCGCCAAATGGCGAAAAGAAAAACTGTGCGAGAAAACGAAGTGGGAACTGTCCAAAAAGTGTTTTAGGTTAAGCGCAAACTTTCGCACACAAACGATTTTTGACGGTCATTTTAATAAATTGAAAACCGGCAGAAGGGATAAGACAGGACCCTGGTCCTGGTCCTGGTCCAAAATCGATTGGGCCACCACCCTTCAGACGATTGCAACTTTTGCTCCTTCCTGGCCGACATTGTTTGGGCAGGCTCATAAAATCTGTTTACGGGCTTATAAATAAGCGATGCGATTTGTTTTTCTTATAAAACTTTTGCTTCCTTCCCCCTGAAGCGGACAATAACTTATGCATGTCAAGGACCTCGGAACTAAACAAATCTCGGATCAGCCAGAATGTCTTCTTCATGGCCAAAAGTTTTTTAACATTTTTATTGAGTTTGCTTTGTAATTTAAATTGTTTGTGCCCAAAAACTTGTTGACACGACAGAGGGATAGGGATGCCTAACCAAGTCGGGGGCTCTGGCATGCCAGGCGATGCGATGCGATGCGATGCGATGCCGGCATGGCCAAAGGATTCCCTGCTGCCAGATGACAGCATAAACCAATGGCATTTTATCTCTCCCAGTGACTTTCAATCAATCGCATCAGTGTTCATTGTAGCGTCTAACAATTTGTTGTCTGCCTGGTTGCCCTCTCCCCCCAACACACACACACTCCCATTGAGGCGATGGAATAATCGAAGCTTTAACATATCCGTCAGCGACAGCCACGAAGTGGGGCAAGTGGAGCGGAGAGCTGGAGGAAAACGATATCCATATGTGGCTGTGTGTATGGGGGTTATGATAAAAAGTGCACTCAATATCGAAACCCCTTCCTATTCGCCTTGCAACCCTTCAATTTTTACACAATTGCAAGCATCATCGAGGTTCCCTTGCCACGGGGCGTATACGTAATGCAAGTTACAAGAGGAATGGCTTGCAAACTCCTGAGAGAGGTAAGCAATTAGGTATAGCGTGAGTTAGGAAATTAAAAGTGAAGATAGGAAATATACAATTCACAGTAAATATACTTACAAAAAGAATCTTAGTAATGAAAGTGAAGGTACAACATCCATAAAGATGAAATGCAAATTAAAGGAATGGAATCTAGAAA
>JAEIIH010021238.1:0-58119 GCA_018904745.1 Drosophila orosa | reverse complement strand
GAATCTACAATTTCCTTTAATTTGGTGAAATGCCAAGCCTGAAAAATATTGCATTTGTAACTTTTCCAATCGGTTGCCAAAAGTATATAATTGATTCCTTATTAATAATCGATTTGTACTTAAAGTAGTTTAATTTCTCGGCACTTCCTTTAGGAAAAACTATATTCGCTGCTTGAATCTCCATCCTCCGAGTCTGGAATTTCTACAATTAAAACTTTAATCATCCAGAGGGCCAAGACAAACCGAAACCCGGCTGCCACAAGGGAATAGTACAAATGGCATTCGTTTTTTGGCTTTTCGCTGTGCCGATTTGTGATTAATGACATGGACAGAGGCAGAGGCAGCTGCAAAGGCAGAAAGGCCGGCTGAGGCCGAAGTCGAGTCAGAGGCAGAGGCAGAGGCAGTTGTCCCAATCCAAACGGTGGATGGAGGAGTCCTACAAAATCGTGCGATAAAAATTCTTAAGCATCAATATCCATCGGTTTTCGGGCCCCACCGTTTGGCATTGACCGCTTTGAGCTTTTATTTATGACAATCATTTATCACCGCCGCGGTACAAGGCAAATTTTACGCGATTACGCTTTTCCATTATCCTGCCGCTGCCATTTCCGTCTTTTGCCTGGCGGCCCCGCAGTTGTTCTTCCATCGAATCCGAGACCGAATCCCAACCCGAGGTCCTTGTACTGCACAATGGCACTTTGATCTCTGGCAGGAGATTTCCCCAATGCCTTCCGCCGACGATTCCTCCTCCGTTCTTTTGCCGCCTTTGTGCATTGATTTTCCCGTCATCCTCCTCTGCAGCAAAAGGAGCTTTTTTGCGGTCTGCATGACAGCTGACACATGTCAGGCGGATAAGTTCGAGTGAATAAAGATGAACAATTGCCGTAAGAGATTATTAAATGTTGCTTAAAAATAATTAAGCCGCCCTCGAGGCAGGGTTCGGGGAAATTTGGTATGCAGACAGCGATTGGTCAGCTCCATAAAAGGAAATATCAGCCATCAACTTGGCACTTGATGTCGTCGAGGATGTGCTAACTTTTTCCCGAATATTAAACGCTTTTTTCCTCGGCTGCACTTCCCATCGAGACGAGATGGGGACAATTTCCGCTGGCGACTCAGGGTCGACATTGACGTCTGGTACTCTCAATTTTATGCAATTCACGTCCCGGACATTAGGCGATGTCGAGTCCTGCCAACGTGCAGGCATCGTCCATTCCAACGGGGGTCTCCAGGGGGGCTCGGCCAGCCCCATTCCAAGCACTTTGCATATGGCCCCGTTACGACTTGAATGCTTTCTTAGAGCAAATCCCTTTGCTTATTCAGAAATCCAATTAGAAACCTCTCAAATGCAATTCGACGCTGCCTCAATCTTCGACCTGTCTTCGATTTGTTTTCGTTTCATTTCGGCAATTTGTTTGCGGCCGGATTTCAGGCAAAGTATTTAATTGATGCTCACATCTTCCGGGAATCGAAACGGAGAGCACCGGCAAAGATTAGCATAAACATTTGTAATAAATATACGGAGCGATGGAGCTGGCAATAATTCCGGTTGAGTCTGGTCGTACACCGTCCGACTAATATTAAATTATTTAAACTCGACTCTGGAAAGTACTGTTCAAAATAATCCGATATTCGATTTCCTTTGAGTCAAAAAAGTCTCAAATAATATACAATTTAAATGCCACATAGTACAATGGATACGGTATATTGTAAAGATGAAGAGATTGTTGATTTTCCAGTGTACCCATGGAAATTCGTTGCCTAATTGTTTGTTTGCTTGCCTGCGAGAGTTTCCCAACCAGCCGGGCCCCCTGTGCACCCCGTCTCTGTGCGTTCAGCTCGGAATGAAACATAAATATTACGCATACGCAACGGTAGACACAACCCATGTGGGAAATGCAAGAGTTCATGCTGAATACTCTCACACAGATATCTGCATGATAAGTTTAATTGATCCGAGAACCACCCGGCCATCCAGCCCCTTGGATAAATACAAATCGAACGCTGGCTCGGCTTGTGCTGGGAAATCATTAAGTTTTTGCTGCCAAGCTGTCTGGCGATGCCAGAGCAATCACAAAGGAAATTGGAAAATTAAAACGTGCGGAAATGTGCCGCTGAGAGCTAATTAGCTTTGTGGTTTCATCGGGCGCAAAAGTGCACAACTGCTCATCCTCGGGCGCAACTTATTTCTCAGCGTTCTAGTTCTAGTTCTAGCTCCGTCCGACCGTATTGGAGCTGGTCACTCAATCAAAGCCGTCCGACTTGCCCAAGCCCGGATTGATGGCCGCACTACTCGGCTCCACCGCTGGCCCGACGCCCGTGCTAATTGTGCGTCATCCTGCCCGCTCATCGGCTTAAATTCAAGCTCTGCCCGGGCCATCGAGATTTAAACGCATCCCTCAGCGCCGAATGCGCAACTCATGGCGTCCAATCGTCAAATGTTCTGCACGTACGCGCCCCCATATGCGGGCCAGACGTCTATCCACCATATTTCGATTGTCACACTCAGGACAGAGGCACTTGCAAAAAACCAGAGCTATTGGAAATGCGTTTTTTAAGTAACCAGAAATAAATAATCACATTTTTTAGGCCACTTTCTGCATGTTTTAGAAATTTAAAACTTGGAACAAGCTGTAACTATGCAAAATTGAATTTCTTTATATTTTAATTATTTTGTTTATACAATTTAAGTTACTAATTTAAAATCACAAAAGGAGAGAAAGCTTGTAATATCTTTTTCAACCAATATTGTGTCCCCATCCCCTCAATAATTTATTATTTTAAAATAATAAGATTAACAAAATATTCATTTAGTTTTAAGTATACATGAATTTTTTGCAAGTGGAAGACCTGCTGTCCATATCCGTCTCCGTCTGTTCCGCTCTCGCTCCTTCACCTCCTCGCCGAGCGACAGTATCGACAGTCATCCCGGAAAGTGCGAGGGACAGGGCCAGACACGTGGGCCGCACTTTGGCCGCTGTTAAATAGCATTGACGAATTAAAAGCTGAATTGGCAAAAGGGACCCGGGCGACAGCGGAAAAAACCAAACTGGAATCCTCTGACGGGGCGTTAAGGGAGGCGTACATTTTCTGCAATATCATCAACTATAAATTACGAATATTGAGGCACAACAACTTCGAGTACGTGGCGTGATAATGGATATTTGTCAGATATGTGAACATTTTAAACTTCCGCCCCGGCAAGAAGAAAATAAAAATAAATAAAAAAGGGAGGCAAGCACAGAGAGAGAGAGGTTGTTTTGCCGCTGGAATCGGATTCGGCACTTTTTGCCACATAAACATAAAAAAGGTAATACGGCACCGGGGACTGAAAGTAGCCCGAGAATGTGGCACTCGTATCAGAGGCGTGTCCGGGGGAAGCTCGAGCAGGATAGCGAGTATCCTGACCCTTTTGGCGGCGCCCCTGAAACCGCCTGCGATTGCAGTAAGGTGGAAAACAAACGAGATCCCCGGAAAAACCTTCGGGGGGGTGTTAAAGGGAAATGCGAAATGGCAGCAAGAAATGTTTTGCAATGATGCGGCAGGTTTCCCTTTGCCATCCTGTCGTCCTGCCATCCGATCTCGTTATGATTAGCCCAAGGAGGGTGACGCCGGACTGGACGATGCCATGCTAGGCGCATATAAGCGAGAATCGGGGAGTAAATCCAGCCCGGGAAGGAAGAAGTCAATTTCAGTGTCGAGAAAAGTGTTTGGCCCAAACACATAAAAGTGAATTCGAAAATTATGCACAACACTCGCAACAGTACGGAACAGACAGAAAGTTGTCCTGCCAAAGAGTTTGAGTTGTTTCGGCTTTTATGTGCGAAGAAAGTGCGGGAAAAAAACAGCAAAAACTTTCATTACGAACGGAAGTTGGGGGATAAATAAAAAAAAAGTGGGAAACAAACAAACAATACACACTTGGACCTGGCGTTGTTTTGTGACATTGAACTTTTTGCATTAAACTTGAAATGTTTTTAATGAATCCCCGCTGCTACCGCTGCAGACTTTCGCCGTTCAATCTGCCATCCACGGATTCGGCTTCAACTTTGGCTTCAACTGCCTTTTGTTGTTCTAGGGCTAAGACATCCACCGAAAGTACAGGCGAAATTTTTGGCTGCAAAACTTTGCATTTCCTGCATATTCTTCTCCATATTTTACAGCAGCAACTTCCGGCTTCCGCTCGAGATGCATAAAAATAAAGCGAACCTCCTGCCTGCTTCTGCTCTCCGCGGCAGGACGACCAGTTTCCTGGGCCGCCTGCTCCGCCGCCGAGTGGCAGACAGAACTTTCCTCAGACATTTGCCATTCATTGGAGCCCGCTCCCAGGTCCCCGGTTTGGGGCCTCGTCTTTGGCTTGTCAGCACAGCGTCTCCTGCGTCTGCATGATAATTGCAAGAAAATAAACTTGAGACAATTGGGAATCAAACTTCGCAGACGCGAGCGGGCCCCGCGCATAACTGGGGATTAAAATTTCATAACAACGCGAGCGGAAGCGGATTCCGGGAACTTCGTATTACCCCCCAAATAAAAGAGCGAAGTCGCCTTGTGTACAAATGTCTATCACTTACAGCAAATGTTACGCCACATTCATCACATCCGAAGCACGCGAGTTCTGGGAAAGCCGAAAATAAAGCCCCTTCCCAACGAGTGTAAACGATCCACAAACAATATTAATTGAAACGTACCGCTCATATGACATTTATGAAGCGGCCCAAAAAAATGCGGCCGAACAAGTCGAAGAGCTGAAAATGTTGAAATGCGGAAAGGCTAAAGAGTGTTGGGTATTTAGCTATTTTTAAATAATTTTTTAAGGCCTAAAATCGAATAAATATATGTATGTATTTATGGTGCCCAGATAACTTCCTAAAGAGGTAAATTAATCAATCATTATGAACAAATAAGTGCTACGGAAAACTATAAGGATGAAGACATTCGCGGCATGGATTATAAAAGTTTGCCATATTAACAATTACAATTAACTTAGGAAGATAATATTTTTAAATAAATAAAAATACCTATTTTATTTATGGCTATTTTTCAGGTAAATATCCTAGCTACCGTTTGAAACGTGTTCCAGCTATTTTCCATAATCCACAGTTGGCATCTCCAGAGCTGGCGCAACCCTTGGCCCGTGCGCCGTGTGCATGTCCAACTGCCAAATACAAGCGTTAAGCTAAATGAAAACAAATTACCGTTGCATGTGAGACACCGTCCAAGGCAGGGCAAGGCGCCGGCAGTCAGTCAGCCAGCCAGTCAGCCAGTCAGCGGTTCCACCCCCAGTGGAAGTCACCCCCTCATTTGCCGGGCGACGACTGCTGCAATATGGTGCCGTCATAGCGAGACCGACCTGCATTCTCCGCGCTCGCATTTACCATTTAAACACGCACCGAAGCCGAACCAAAACCCAAATCCCAGCCAAAATACAAAAAAGGGGAAAAATTCGAAACACAAAACGGGAGACAAATTAATGAACGCCGTAATGAAATGAGCTATGCGTACGGAGCAAATGATTGCTGGACTAATGACAGGGCAGTTGGAAGTCAAATCAAGTCGCGACTGGAATCCGATATTACTCCGGCTGGACTGGGTTCGTTAAAGCCCAAATGAAATTAATTAGAGACTCCCCCACCCAGTGACCGGGCTATGATTTCATTTCGTATGCTTAAAGGTGAGCTCGGCTCGGCTCATCCTCAACTTCGAAGGAATGCTTATAAATCTCTTCACACGGCGGTTCCATTCTGCGCACATGTTCGATAAACCAGAGATTATGCACAAACATAGACAAAGAGAATATAGAATTTGAAAAAAATGTATGCCAGTCAGTGCTGAAGCGTGAATACCCTTTGACACTGCCTTCACTGAATGAAAACTAATCAGGAGCACAGTCAGGCTAATGAATATTTGATCCGCGCCAGAACTATCTCTGTGGACTCAACGCATTCAGTTTATTAAAGTTGTCGCTTCTCTTAAAAGGGTATCCGCAAAAAAATGAGAGCGAATGAAAAATACCTGCTCGGCGGGGGTCGCTGGCTGCATGTCGCCTCCCAATGAACTGCAATAAATCTCAATAAAAGTCTCACAACAAAGCGAACCAGCACCCGCAATGCAATGCAAGCGTCGCAAAACAAACAGCCAGCAAGTGGTCCTGGAAAAGTACGTATACGAGCTGCGGAAAAAAAAATCCGCCCCAAATCCACCCCCACAGCGAGTTGTCCTGCGAAAAGTGAAAAATGTGTAGAAGGAATATTTTAAATTTGATTATTGAAAGTCGCGCGACGGCAGCGATTATGTTATTTGTAGGGCGACAAACGTATTTGCCAAAGGAAAATACACTGCTGGAAAGAGTAACCAAAAGGGAGTATTCTCCTTATAGCTGATTCCAAAAGAAAAATGAATCCAAAGAATATTTAAAGGGACCTTTGGGGAAAAGCAAATTATCAATCCTTAAAATAATTTAGAACATTTCATAATTAAACATATTTATTATATTTCGCTATTAAAGCATATGTATATTTATTACAAATATAAAGGTAAGCAAGTCTTAAAATTTTCTCCCCGTGGAGTTTCAACTTTCAACGCGAAAATATGACTTAAGGTGTGGGGTTTTTTAAGGGGTTTGTGGGTGTGTACGTGCGTGTGTTTTGTGCGGGGGCTGTGCGCACATAAACTTTGTTTATTTTATTAACAAGTTGTGTGGAGTGGAGTGTGTGAACACAGAGGTTGAGGGGCAGAGGCAACAGCACCGGCAACCCTTTGTTACTTTCACTGTGGAAAACCTCGAGACCGCGATCAACGCAGGTCGCAACCCTCGTTTTGCTCGGCTTTCTCTTTCAGCTCTTTTGCGTGCGGCGCGCAATTCAATTTTCATTGTTTATCAATTTTCTGCCTATTTTGGGCGCTTCAAAGCGACGCTTTGTAATTAAATTTGGAAAGCCGCCAGTGGCGCATAAATCAGAGCTCAACAATAAGGAGGATGAGGACGAGGATGAGGACGAGGATGAGGACGAGGATGAGGCTGACGATGCCTCATGATTATGATTGCATGTGAACGTGAGGACGGGGAGTCGTCTGCTGGCAGGGTCTTCTCCGTCTGGCTGGCAAGCATCTTCATTGAATTCCGGCCGGTCGGTAGGGAGCAAAAAGTGCGTGGTCTTTGTCTTTGTCTTGGCAACTTTCTTGCCAAAAGTGCAATCGCAGCAATGGGAAAAATCCAAATTATTACGTACGAGTGTGTGCTTCATATTTCAGTCTCCTCCGTCCCAGACACATAAATCTCGCAAAACAATAGAGACTCTTGCTAGCGCGCACACAAACTGATTTGAATTTATGGGAAACTGATTATTTTCCACGCCGCCGAGAGGCGACAACGAGACAATGCTGCTGCTGTGCCAAGAGCTGGTATCCGCCGGAGCATCTGGCGGAGATAGTTGATCCGCTGCGTTCCGTTCCGTATATGTACATATACAGTATGTGAGTATCTCGTATATTGTGCGTGCCACGTGACCGCGCAACGGGCACCGCCAAAGATAACAGAGGCAAACGGCCAAACAGCCGCTGCATCCGCTCGCCGACGGCACTTGGCCAAATCCCATTGAAAGGTCAAACAAATTATGGCAAAACAAGGCGGCCTCCTGCTGATGCAGCATCTCCCTAGTCTACTGCAAAGAAATTCTGATTGAATTATATACTGCAGCTAGCTTAAAAATTAAAGTTCTAGTAATATTTAATAAAAAGTACAAAATGAATTATGTTATTGAAGAAAACACTAAGAATATTGTTATTTATAGATTTAATAGACATTTGAAGATGTATCTGCCTACAAAAGATCTTCTCTTTTCTGTATTTAGTGTTAAGTACATTAATTCATCAATGAAATGTCTTAAAAATATAGAATAAATGTAAAAAGTCAACGCATTTCTCAGCCCTTTTCGGTTCAGTGTGCTGGGTGCAGTCGGAGTTGTTCAAGGGTCCTTGACAAGCTGCAAGCTCTCGGCACACGCTCGGCACTTCATTAGACGCGTGCGAGGGTCGGGGTAGCGAACCCTTTGCCACCTCGTCGCACGAGGAGGAGCGGGAGCAGGATCTGCTCGGACTGTCTGCCCGGGATTCCGCCCTTTATTGTTGTGTTTTTGTCCGGACTGCGTTTGTGGGCTTGGCAAATTTGAAATTGATATTCGCACGGCGTGAAATCAGTTTCAGTTTCAGCTTTCATTTCGCCTGTCCGCTTCCCCTTTTTATTTGCGAATGTTGTTCCTTCGATTCCTACGGCTTGCCTTTGTTTCGTTTCACTGACTGGCCGCCGGACCGGCCTGGGGGTCCTGCGGAGCACTTAGCCGGCGGATGGGGCCATGATTTATTGAGTTGCATAAACACAAACGGCAGCGCAATCATGTCGCAACTGTAGCCCAAAACTCGCCAGTGAGCTCAGCTTTCAACTCGATTGCTTCACAAGTCGTTAGGCGTCATCGAAAGGGAGCTCCTGCCCAGGATTCCTGGGGGTTGACCTGCACTTCGTGGTGGCCCGTGGTAGTTGGTCCTCTATCCTGTGGCTGCAGCGCCGTCTTGCGGTCCCTTTTCCCTTCACCAATCCCCCTTCGAATGGCAGCCACAATTTCGGTTATGGGAGTCGTGCAACAAAGGGGAAGCAAGTTGGACTCCTTCTCCATCCACTGCCAAGTATAAATCACAAATAGATTTCCTTGCAGGACTTCTGGCCGAAACTCCCAGGCTGCCGACTCCATTTCCCAAATGGGGAAACTGGCGCCTGCCACGCCTCCATTTTCTGCTCCTTTTCCTTTTATCAGAGTGGCAAACTTGGCTATTTGTCAGCTATGTTAAGAGCAAAGGTAATTCTCAGTGTTTTCAGTTTTCTAAACATCAATTTTAATTTAAGATTGTCTGTTTAACAATTTAGAGAATGCTGAAAGCAATATGATTGTAAAATTGAAGGAGTGAAACATTTAAAAGAATATTTATCTTAATTTCAATGGTTAAAAGAGAAAAATTCATTCAATCATATTTAAGCTCGGTCTGATTTAGCTTATTTTTGTTATGTGAATCTGACAACACTGACTAGCAAACGCTGAAGTTTATGTTGGCTTTTCGTGTGCGGCATTGGTGGCACTTTGTGCTGCTTTGTGTTGCGCTTCAATGAGGTCGAAATGGCTCAAAAATAATGTGAAAAGTTCCCTTTAACCATTTTTCCAGAGCCGCGGCGCTGGTGACGCACAAAAAGCTGTGGCAGAGCCGAAGAGCAGAAAGGATTCGCGCCACATTTCCTACTTTCCTTTTGGTTAGAATTTACTCCTTCGGCAAACGTCCTGCTCCTTGCCCAGCTCGTTCTCGTGCTCCTTCAGCTTCACCCTTTATTTTTCTTTTGCGACTGCTGCCTGGTTGGAGTTATGCGACTTTGGGGAATTTCTGACGGCCCTCGACTCCATCCCCTACTTGGTCG
Source organism: Drosophila orosa (assembly GCA_018904745.1). Taxonomy (NCBI): domain Eukaryota; kingdom Metazoa; phylum Arthropoda; class Insecta; order Diptera; family Drosophilidae; genus Drosophila; species Drosophila orosa. The sequence continues at coordinate 48,662 of JAEIIH010021238.1, read as the reverse complement.
TCTTTATATCCCTGTGTCTCAGCAGCAGACTCAACCCGTTTGCCACTTTGGCTTCCTTTGACTTTTCGAGAACTTTGTTAGCAGCATCTTTCCACTTTGCCGCTGCTCCTACCGCCTCTCCGCCACCGAACTGCCTTTGAAGATATTGCGGCTAGTGCAACGCCAGCCGATGTCGCCTTTGATGTATATATCGATAGTGAAAACTTGAGAAACTCGCTGTGGCTAATGTTGCGAGAGACATGTCGTCTTGGCATCAGCAAAATCGTATATCTCCACAGATTTGGGCGGTGATTAACCCAGTTCGAGGATTAACCCATTTGATAAGAGTATTTTATTTACTTTGGAGAACCAAGTAATAAATAGAAGAGAACCTAATTCCTCTAAGGATTTCTTCGTTTTATTTGTTGATGAGAAATCCATTTGCAACAAATAGTCTAGCATTTAATAGCAGTTTACTTATTTCACTTATTTATTTACAATTTTATAGTTTTATAGGGCTGACTCTCATTGATCTTGTAGAATTTTAATGTTAATTGGGTTAAATCTGACCTTCAAGTAAATCACGGCCACGAAAAGCTGTCCCAAATGAATGCAATTAGCTGGGAGTGGCTGAAAAGGAGCAATCAGATCAGGCTGATGTCCTGCGATGAGCAGCAAGCACTCGGACTGATTTGTTCCCCAAACGACTTAAGTAATGCAGCAGCAAATTGTCAAATGCCACTCGCCCAGAAAGGCAACAACCAAATGGAAATGGGACAAGGAGCAGCAGCGGCGGCGGCAATAAAACAAAGACCTGGCGGAGAGGCAGAGCAAAATGGCTGCAAATCTGTGCACGGGATCAGGGGGATCCTGGGGTGTAAGTGGGCGGCAAGGACCTCAGCCGACTGGCAGATGCTGGGCCCAAGCCGGCTCCTGCTGACTGCTGACTGTGTCCTTGTGCCTGGCACGCAACAACTCAATTAAGCCGCTTTAATTGGTCTAATTAATTTGCGCTCAAACGCACTTCAAGTCTAAACGTGTTTTTCCACAGGACCAAGATGGGCGTCCCGAGAAGGGTTGCCTCCTGGGCCGCGCGCGTCCTGAAATATGCATTAAGCCGCAGATTTGCGACGCGCCGGTAATTAAGCCGACCGGCCCGGGACCCTGCAACGTGCGACGATTGAGTTCCCCAGTTGTTGACAAGCGGGAATCGCTTCCCAGCCATCCAGCCATCCAACTGGCAGCTGATTTTTCAGACTTCAAGTGATGCGTTTAATGAGCGGCACGTGACTCGCTCAACAGCGCTTCTCTGGCTGCCATCACACAATATCATTTCGAATTCTATGCCAGTCAAAACGCTGACGTTTAATTTGCAACAAATTTGAATACGATTTTTGTATACACCTAAAGAAAATATAATTAAATAATTTCTTACAGAAAAACATAAAAAAGTAATCAAATCTAAGTCTTATAATTAGCACAAAAAAATACAAATATTTGCATTAAATAATTAACTGGTGTGATTAGTTAGTCTTGGGGACGTTTTTACAGTGTACTCTCTTTCCGCAATTTCGTGATTTTTAATTTCGTGTTCAATAAATTTTTATTTAATGTGCTTTTTACACCTTTTCGGTGTTTAGGCATCATTAATTTTAATTCAACGGATAGATAGAAAAATGGGAAATTAAACCCGAGTGGAATTGGGATAAAGCAAAAGGAGTATATGCCCTGGACAGATGGTGTGTTCGGGGGCCGAAGATTATTGCTCTAATGCCGTCATGTACTTGGCATAAATATTTATTTGCACCGCCGCCCCAGCCGGAAACACACCTCGTCTCGACTCGAGCACTCGGCGAGTGTAAGTGTGCCTAATGGAGAAATATGCCGCAGCATAAAGCAAGGAATTGCTTTTAGGGCAGCCTCCGCCTTAAGTACTTGCAAGCCGATTCCGTTTGCCTATTTAACAATTACGGAAGCGAGAGGAAAACCCGCCCGGAATGTGCGACATATGGAAGCGAAGACGGAATACGCTCGGCCATACATAAATTTTTGGCCAGCAGGTCCTGGCAATTGGAGGGTTGGATGGCTCCGAAAGGCTCCCCAGTTGGAGGGTCGAAGTTGGCCAAAAATGAGTGATGTTTATTTGTGCGCGAGGCAGGGCCATTAAAATGAAAAGCAGCAGCCAAGATAGAGATCATGAATATGCAACAGCAGCAGCCGGGGATAAAGCGCAATCGACTTGAGGACGGGGAAGGAAGCCAGGAAGTGAAGCCAAACGCGCCATCACAATAAAAATTCATTACGGAAAGCGAGCGGGACAGACGGACGCGACGGGGACGCGGACGCGGAGAGGGCAGATCCTGCCAAAAGACCGGAAAAGAAATCGCTATAAATTTTCGACGCAAGCAAAACAACAAAAGCAAATGAAGGAAAGAAACGCAGAGGGAAACCAAAATAACAGCAGCGCCAGTTACATGAAGAATTATTGCGGCGGCGAAATGCTGTCCACCTACTTAAAATTAATTTCGGCAAGGAATCGTCGTCCAAACAACAACATCAGCGGCCACATCCATGGCGAAAGCTATTCCCATATAGCCACTGCCGGAGCAGCGGTATCAGCACCACCAGCGGCAGCCGTCAGCAGTTGCCGGTTATATCCCGCGGCGTCTCCGGCAAACCGTAATGAGAGGGTTCAGGTGCACTGACAAAAAATGTCCTTAATAAATAGATAGGAATAGGACTTCAGCCAAAAATATATCCTTAAATATCTTACATTACTTAAGAAAGGTACAAAACTTATTTAATTCTTATACGTATTGCTGTTTTAAGGGTTTTAAGTAAAGTGAGTTCCGTGCTTTAAACACAAAATCAGTTATATGAATATTTAATAGTTGAATAGGGTTAATTTTTTCAGTGTCCAAGCGACCGAAATGGGCGCAAGGGTGCGGTCTTCCAGGAGAACTGTTGGGGGGCAAGGCGGGTCATGGCTTTCGGCGGCGCGTATGTCAAAATATTGAAATATTGAAACAAACGTCGGCAGCTACAATAAAGACGGGCCATTGGCAGTGGCACTGCCTGGTCAGTGGTCCCCTCATCCGCACCCTCACCCTCAGCCTCACCCAACCCCCGATTTTTGGCCAAGTTTAATGAATGTGCGATGTACACGACATCCTAATAAAGGCGGCCTGCTGCTGCTGCTGCCGCCACCAAAAACCAAATTAGTCGCAGTTTATAATGGGGCACAGTGTCGATTGCAGTTGGCCGATAACAAAACGCTGGGGTAAACGCAAGGAGGAGTGCCGGGAGTCGCAGTTGCAGTTGAATCGATAAGAGACAGGACAGGACTATGTGGCAGTATTCCGAAACCCGCGGGCACTGCAGAGGCAACTCCCGGCGGCCAGCGAGCTCATTAGACAGGGCGGCGCTAATGACGGCAGATCCAGTTGTTCCCGGCTTCATCCAACAATGGAACACTCTGTGCGGCGGCCCGGCGGTAAATAGTCATGCGAGCTGCTGCTACTCCCGGTGCCGCCGACTCTCTCGTAAACATAATAATAATGCCTCGTTTGCCGTTTGGCCCTGGGGCGCTCATAAAGCCATTAAGGCGCTGAACCCTTTGGCGCGTAATTCACACAAGGATCGAGTCGAGCTTGGATAGTATGTAGTTCCCCGTGTCCGTGTCCGTGTCCGTGTCCCGCGACCCTCATAAATAATGTTACCAATAAAAACGGGAGCATTTGAATCTAGCGGCAACCTGTGAAATCGACGCCATATTAGCCCTCTTCTAATAGCCCATATATCCGATAGCAACGCCGCCGCCGCTCATTCGTAAATATTTCATTTGGTAATTTTCCAATTTTGCGTTCGAATTTTCACTCTGTCTGAAAGTGTAGCAAATATGCTAACTGCAACGATTGAAAGTGAAAAAAAACGAGAAGGAAAAAGAAAAATAATAACAAAGCCAGTAGTTTGGACCATGATATACCCTGGTTTTGTTGGAAAATAAGAAGAGAGTTTTAAATAATTTAATTTTTTTCAGGATACTCCAAACATTATTAGATGTTTGATTGTTTTTAGATTTGTTGGTTATTTATATTAATGTACATATGCCTTGTTTTCAAACATTTTACATAATTTTTTCTTTATATAAGTTTAAGCTATTAATTTAATCAGCTATGGCTTCTTTAGTATTTCACTAGACTTGACAGAATATACCTTAAACCATTAAATTTGCTGCACACTGTACACATACTCGCGGGATATATGTATCCTGGCACTCTGGAAATAAAAATCACACACGCAGCGCAAATTTGAGTGCAGCCAGTCGCTGGAGGGAAACAATCTAAGCCACTATCCCGAGGTTTGCTAAAAATGCCCACAAAAAAATAAATCAAAAGGGAGAGCCACTCAAAAAGGACCAGCCAACGCCAACTGCTGTCGGTGTGCCAGGGATTCGATTCAACCGTCCGCCGTCGAACGATTCCCGTACGGGTATCGAGGCAATTCAATTATATTTTTGCAATAATTTTCAATACACTTAAGTGCAGATACCGCAGCACACGCCCCAACCCCTGTCCCTGGATTTGGCGGCAGTTTAGAAAACAAATAACATCCCGGAGAAGACCCCAGGCCCCACCTGTCTGGCACATTTGCTTACTACTCGACTACATATGCGGTTGCCATTTCTTGTGTTACCTGTGGTACTGCTGTTGCATATTTTCTTTATTTTATTGGCCCGGTCTACCCGTAGATGTTAATGGAAATTGAACGAGCAGTTGGCTTTTGCTGTGGCCCAAACTTAACTTTTGCAGCAATTGATTCGCAGAGCGGCGCTTGAATTATGAAAGTTGCTGAAATTGTTTCGGGGCTTAGGCGGCTTAGGAGGATGCCTGCCCTGTAAAGCCGAACCCAAGCCCTTGTCTCTCTCTGCGGGCAATAAATTCCGTACAATCGCTTACAAATCGCTCGAAAATTGCCTCAACTCGAGCACGGTTTGCATTAAGTGCAGAGCGAGTTCTTTGCACACATCATCAGTTAAGGGAAACTTCACCCTGCCTGCTGCTTTTGGCGAAACTGAACTGACATTGACATTCGATATTATCGCCGACAAACGATCGGCAATTGAAAAATGCGCACGAAAAGAGTTTATAAAAATACACAATTTGATGACTGCGGGCGGACTTGGCGCTGATCCAAGTGCAGTTTGTCACAGCTTATCAACATCTCGAAAGGGAAGCGGAGATAAATCCCAAGCACACGCTCACTTCAAAGATTAAAGCAATTTACAGATTGGAGGCGGGCCGAGAGCAGCTTCGCGCATCGAGAGATTCCAATAACTTTAAACTGCAGCCCCTGCCAGGGGGAGCGCACAATACAGGCTCTTATGAAATGCAACCGCTCGGAAAATCCAGTCGATACTTTTACTGTTATTGTTTCATGTCGGCAGGGGTGGGATCACGGCAAGGATACACTCGGCACAAAATTCTGTAAAAACATTAAAGTATAGGAAGTCAGAAAAACATTTTAAAAAGTTCCTTTATACGGGAGACTAAACATTATAGATATTTCTCTTACTGAAATATTTTTGAACTGATTTTATTACAAAGTATCTACTTTTCCTGGGAGATTTTCCTAGTGTAGCTACATATGCTGTGGCACTTTTATCATAGGGCTTGCCAGCAATTTGCAGTTTCGATTTCGAGCGCTCGGCTTCTTTTCGCCACCCCTCCTCAGGCTCGCGTTTCTTAAATAATTCAAGTGAATCGCAAAAGTGCAGTAAATCGTGGAGCTGGCGTTAATGTTATGGCCCTATTAACTGCGCAGCAACAACAATGACAGAGCAATAAAAGTCAATCAGCATTTATTTCAGTTAACCCCAACAAGATCAAGAACACAAAAGCAACTCCGTCCAAAGCAAAGGGGGAATGGGCCCCTGTCCCGCTGGTAGCAGTTCAGAGGGCAAAGTTGAATTGTTTAGACTCATTTGCCATTCGAAATGCATTTGAGAATGTCTCTGAGCGGTTTGCATTTGGGTATTTATCTCAATTAGCTGAATCAGCCCTCCAGCTGCAGTCCGTCTGTGAAAATTACCGAGAGTGTTTCCTTTGATTGATGCGAAAATCCAGCTTTGGGTCAAGTCCTGATTGAGGCCCAAATCCCAATGGCAGTTCAATCATAAATGTCGTCTTAAGTGATTAATTCCCGGCGCCGCACAGCCAATGATTAAGATGCCCAAGATCTGAGTAACCACAACAAACGAATGCAACAAATATTAGCTAAAGCCCCTGTGAATTCTGCAGCAAAAAATTTGCATATTCGGAATTGCAAATTTATGGGAAATAAGCCGACAGCAGCGCATAAATCACAGTCAACTGGAATTATTATATTTTTGAATCGTTTTGCCGACATCAAAAAGCGCTCCTATGTTGACAAAATGCCAATGAAGCAACGATTCCGCTTGAATGATGGCCAAAACAGCCAGGGCAGCCTTGTGTGTATGTGTGCTTAGCTATAGTCAACTAAATTATTAAAGCATAAATATGTACGCACACCCCAAGGGCGGCGGTGGTGATTGCCCAAAGGGGGGGAGCGGATTGGAATCCCCAGTGGAAAAATGCCCATGATTTTTGGCAACATATGGCCAAATTAAAATGCAAATTAAATGCAAATAAACAATTAAAATTTCCAACTGCGTGACGCTGATTGTGGCGGAAGCCATATCGAGTGGGCGTGGCCAATCAAACGGAAATGTTGACACCAAATGTTAGACACAGCAGCCCTTTATGTTCGGGGCGCAAAAATGCATAATTAATAGACAAACAAGCCAAACGCACACACTCACCACACTAGTCGGCAAAACGCTGCCACTCAAATTGCCTTTTGGGCAAACAAACTGCGCAAAACGTACAACAAACATGGCAACAATACCAACTACCAGCAAAAGCAACATCAACATTACTAACGTAACAGGGGATAAGATTGATCGAATATTCAAGTACCGTGTATTGGGATCTACGAATAAGTTCTTGGTACTTTTAATATGGAGTAATTAGGGGTTATTCTTTATTATTATTTTTAGCAATCGTTAATGTTATGATTGAATAAAAATATAATGATAAATATAACCTGGAAAGTCATAATTTTATGTAGATGTCAAATATGCCTTCTTCTCTGTAATGTTCCCGACATCATCGCAATTTCAACACACCCTTCGGACCCCTTGAAATGCCGGGTATTACCAAGCGGCAATAGCAATTCAAACAGAAGCCGCATTCAAATTCAGAACAAATGAAACGAAACGAAATTGTGAAGCGACGTCGGGAAACCCCCTCAAGACATTTAGTGTTTGACATGGCAAAATCAACAAACAACCGCGCAACAACAGCCACGGAGCGAAGGTGCGAACTGGTTCGCCTTTGAAGTGCGGAAAGGACCAAAAAAGGAAACACTCAGTTAGTAAACTGACAGGACAGGCTCACCACTCCAGCACCCCGCAATTATAAGGCGAGCGATTGGTGCAACAAACCACTCTTTTTTATACTGATTGAGATGCATTAGCGAGCTTGGGGTGGATTGACAGCTCCGAGTAGCACTCAGGGGCTGATGGACAGCGATGGATAAGATACTAGGGATAGGTCACTTTTCGCAGATATTGAACGGATGTTCCAAAGTAAAATTCTTCTTCTTTATATAATTATACTTATGATGTATGAAAAATTGTGTGTTTTATACATTTTTACACGCCGCCTCTATTATTTTGCCCACCATTGTAAGTACTGAGACATCTGCAAGGGTTGCACTTAAAAAAGTGAAAAGTTTTCATCATCCCAGCGTGAAATCCAATTGTCGTATTTGTATCAATTCCCAGGGCCAAACAAGTGCCACGAAATCTGTGCAAAAAGCACCAGGCCAAGACTCATTAGCCATGCAGGAATCCCGGACGGGCCGGCCCCGAGGGCCTGGCAATTATTCCGAAAGCGAAAGGACGACGATGGAAATTGTCATTTGCTGATATGGCTAATCTATTGCATCAGTCGGTGGATACCCGGCCGTGTTTTCCCTGCCACAGTAACTGGCTAACAGCTAGTGACGAGCACGCTAATGATACATTGACAACTGTTGTTATTCTTCGTCCTGGCAACTGCTCCTGCTCCGGCTCCTGCTCCTGCCGAGGCCTTGGCTTGCCCACAGTATCAGCTAATAGTAGGTGACCGGCTTGGCGTAGCAATCTGTTTGCTTTCGCATCGGGTTTGTACGGCCTGCGGACTCATTAGGCCATTAGAGGAATCGCAGCCAGGTCCGCTGGCTAATGGGGCTGGGGGAGATCGGCGGTCCCGCGCGCTTCATTAACGCATTATGTGCCACGGTGGCATCCGTCTTTTGCCAGACCAAAAAGTGTACACTACAAAAATGCAGATTAAAGAGGGGAACTTTTTAAATTTTATTTTACATTTAAGTAAACCAATTAAGAGCTAAACAAACTTGGGTACTATGTGGTTAGTAAGTAAATAAACTAATTTCGGAAGCATTAAAACAAGATCTAAAAAGCAGGTATTACTTTTTTCATTTTATATTCTTTTAAGTATTCAAATAAACTTATGATTGATGATAATTTGGGAAATATAACCGTAAAATTAAAGTGGCTATCCCAAAAATATATATATATATATATATTTTTTTTTTATTTGATCAAGATTAAATAAAGTATTTAAATACTAAACTTAATATAATTTTAACAAGTACTGGCTGCCAAAAATATTTCTCCCCCTTAACACATTAATTATATTTGCACTTTGACTATTGTTATGTATTAATTATAATCAGTTGTAAAGTGACACCTGAAGGACTCGTTTTGAGGAGCACTTAAGGACAACAAGTGGATCAACGCTTTTTGTTCCAGTGCACCGTTGTTCCCAGCACATAACTGACCGCACAAACACACTGGCACACATTTGAGCGGACATGCGTGCCCACACGCATACATAAACAGTCGGCGGACAACATGAAAATGCAATTAACGCATTAATGTCCCGTCGAAATGGCTCTTGACCGCTCTCCGCTCTCCGTTGTTGGTTGTTGTGTGTTGTTTGTTGCTGGTTGTTTTCGCCGGCGGCAACATCACTTTTTCGGTTCCGCGGTCAGCGCCAAACATTTTTTGTTGCCTAACGCAGGGCGCAGGGCACAACATGTCGGCGGCCATTGTCGCTGCTTGATGTTTAACAAATATGGCGGAAGTTCTTTTTTGCCTGTCTTTGTTGTGGCCACACGGACAAACATATTTATTTCATTAACAGCAAATGGCAGCGGGAAGGCGTGCAAATACCGCATTATGCACTAATTGCATTGCAACCTGTGGAGTATAAGCAAGGCAAAAAAATAGTTGCATAACTGCCACGCCCCCTTGCCGTTCTGCATGCCAAATTGGTCGCCGAAAGCCGCACGTTGGTCGTCCCCCTTTTCCCTATCAACCTGTTAACCTGTTAGCCCTGTTAGCACTTGCCAGTCTGGGCCACAGAGCGTAGCCAACGCAACAAAATTATGCCGTAAACCTGGGGTTTACGGAAAAACACACAGAGATAGAGAGAGAGAGAGCAGCAGAGGGAGTGGGAAAGGGCGTGTGGAAAGCTGGAAAGGCGTGCAATCTGCTGCCAACGCTTCAGTCTGCTCTCGGTCGCTGTGATTTTCTAATTAGGCAAGTTTCCCCAACACATTTTGCGGTCGCTAACGCTGCAGCAATTTACGCATAATACACGGCACCCTGGGAAAACTATAGCGCCAACGCGGAGGCACCTGCACTTCTATTTCTGTAAATTAACATAGAAATATGTAATTTCCGTTATGGTATAAAAGAAAAATAAATGAAAAAAGAAACCAGAGAAATACGAAAAGTATAAGCGGAAAAGACGAGTTACTTTATGACTCGGCAAGATCCTGCAATACATTCAAGGAGTGCGCCAACCGCAAAGACCCTCGCCTACTTATAAAAATATTACGCCACCGCCCAGCCGGGAATTGGGTGGCAGTGGCAGGGGGCGTGGCAGGAGCCGGGGCAGTTGGAGGTTGCCTGCCATCCAACTATAATAAATTTCACGGGCTCAGTGAGGCGGCGTCCGCGGATCTTCGGGAAGAACGCAGTCCGGGTCACAGATATCCCTGCATGCACAGTGGAAAATGCCAAGGAAATTAAATAGTTTCCCAAATAGTTAAGTAACTTGAATCCCCTTAAACTGAAAACCAATAATTTCATTTGTATAAGCTATTTTTAATTTTTTTAATTAATTTTTTCCCGCATGAGAGTTATTATTTTTTCCTTGTGTTCCAGGATGCGTGCGTATGTACACCGCAAAAGCCGGAGCCCAAGACCAAGAACCGGCCCCGTGTCCGGGTCTGGAGCCGCAGTTAAGCCCAGCCGGCGGGCGATGCGTTGGCCGGCCCAAAAGAAATTGCGTTGAGTTGTGAATGCCGCGCAGGGATTTACGTTTTCATTACGTTTGTAACCTCACAAGTAAAGACAGGAGGGCAGAAAAAAGGGAGTGTGAGTGTGTCTTTTGCCGTGCGTGTGAGAGTGGGAATGTGGTATGTATGTGTGAGGGGCCGTGGCCCTCAACCTTTCACCTTTCGCCCTGCACATTTCGGGCGTAATTTATGCGCTTATTGTCTTTTGCACGGCCAGCCTCCTGCCAGCAGTGGAAAGCCCTGCACAGTGAAAAGTATTATCCACTCAACAATTACCAACATTTTGATAAGTATTTTCAGTTAAATAATATATTTATAACTCTTTACACTTATGGCTTTAGGTTTCTATTTCTTTTTTGATAAGTATTTTCAGTTAAATAATTTATTTATAACTCTTTACACTTATTGCTTTAAGTTTCTATTTCTTACAATATTTTTTTCTTTTACAATCAAATAATACTCCCACTCAAAGGTTTCAAAAATCACCCTAATGTTTCAAACTTGTAAAAACATTTAAGTATATAGTAAAACCATATAAAACAGAATTAGGAAACTAGTTCTTCATCATTCTTTTAAATAATGTAATATAAAATCCTATGAAATTACCGATTTAATGTCACTTAAAGGCCTTTCTTAGAGATAAATGCACTATAATTTCTCTTTTCATCTCAAGTTGTTGATTTTTGTCAAGTGTAGCCCATGATCTGTAAGGGTCCTTTGCCTCCGTCTTCGTCCCCATCTCCTCCGTTCCCTTCCCCGCCACGGCTCCTCCTCGACACCGCGTCGAGGACTCATTTCGGCCATGCTTATTTGCTCACTCGCGCGTTCGCACGCCCTTCAGCCCAACTCGACTCGACTCGACTCGACTCACTTGTCGCAGTGTCTCGGCTCCTTGAGTCCTTTCATGCTGGTAATTTTTCATAACCGTCGACGAGTTGTCCGCCGCTGCCAGGTCGCTTTGATCCATGGCGACACGTTGACTGCCAGCGCACCTGCACCGTCCCAAGTACAGTGGTCCAGTTGGCCATAGTTTTGGTTTAAATTAAAATAGAGCAGCCAACCAACTAATTCTTATAAATAATAAAAAAATTATTGTAATTTGTATACAATTTCTTAGCTTCATTTAATTTTAAAAGTACTCATAAAGGAATATATCAAAAACTTACTTTTAGTCCTATTCAAACCGCATTTTATTGCACCTAAAAAATAATTGTATTAGGCATTACATTTTTCACAGAAAATAACTACAAAATAATTATTTCACTGGAATTTCAGAGAAAACAGATTTAGTCAGTGTGCAAAAGTTGTGCGGTGTGGCATGGGTGGCGAAACCCCACATATTTGAGCCTCCCGCGCAAGAAATTAAATATAAACTTGCTGCAGCACTTTGCCCTTTGGGAGCGGAGCTGAACGGAGCGGAGTGTTCGTTCTGCCGCCTGCTCGGGCAATAAAAAGTCCCTAGATTATGTTGTTGCTGCCGTTGCTGTTGCCGTTGCTGTTGCTGCCTTGTTAATGTGGCACTTGTGTTGCTGTTATTGTTGCTGCTGTTACTAGCTAAGTGGCAACTTCATCATCTCGAGGGGGGCGGGGCCCGGAGCGGCCTCAATCTCCGCCGGCGCTGCCATAATTGTATTCAACAAGCTGGTGTCGCTCTGGATCCAAGAAGAATCTAAATGCGGGCGCGTGTATATTTCATTCTGTACTTTTGATTACAAAATTCTCCGAGTGGGCGTCTTTTTTTATGCAGATTATGAGATTTATTAGACCGCCCCCCTGCTTCGCATTCAGGGCTTATGCATACCAGTCAGCCAGAGATATTGCCCTAATGCGCTTGAGTTTTAATTCGCCCCGCTCGTGATTTACAGCCCTCGAGCAGTATCATGCAATCAGTCAAAGCACTGCAAAACTCACATTTTATGGGCCCTAAAATGGGCTGAGCATTAAGTTCCTACCGAAAAGCGATTCACAAGCCTGCCAAATTGTTGATGAGCGAACTGCCAGTCCCGTCCCGCAAACAAGCAACGTAACAGGAATACTGAAACTCCGGCACCGCTTATCGGGTGGTGCTCCCAATTAGTTAAGCATTTCCACAAATTCCAGCAGAGGCTCAGCCTCAACCTCATCCTGTTGCCGGTTGTCTCAGATGTCTCGGCAGTTGTCGGCTGTGGCCATAATGATTATTATTGTGCTAGTTTGCCCTAACAACTGCACTGAAGAAAAAAAACCACAATCCAAACATTTTAACAAAAACCTAGGACATGTTTGACACCCTATGAAAATATGTCTTACCTAGATTATATTATAAAATTGCTGGTGCATTCTTTTATAGATTATATTAAGTAATTGCAAACCAATTTCTTCAATTTCTTTTAATTCAAAGGATCTGCATTTTTTTAAACATAGTTTCGAGTGCAAGACTACCTCTTCCAGGGGAGTGTATTGATTTGGTTTGCAATGCAATAATTACATGGTTACATGAGCGCAATTTCCGAAGCATAACTCACGGGGGTCGTATGCCACCGCCATGTACGCATGCAACATGTTGTCTGCCACAGGCCTCGTTCCTGCCCCCCTTTCGACCCACTGCCACTTCCCATCTTTTGTTAACCAAACTCGACCGAAACACACTCATATGGGTGGTGCCTGGCATGAGTTCGGCTGGTTGAGGAGTTGATGAGATGTTAAGATTATGTTAATGAGTTCATTAAATCACAAGGAACAAGCAACGGCATAAAGTTACAGACAACTGGGCGGGCAGGCCAACATCTTGGCAACTTGAGAGTTAGCCCCGCTGGTCATGGCCGACTTGTTATTGGCCAAGTTCGGAATTACCAATTAGTTGCCAGCTTGGAAAAGCCAAGAAAAGAAATCGTTTACCATAGATTTTCCACGTAATCTGTTATCACAAAGTTTATTTAAAATTCCCTATAAGAATAATGAATATTCAACATTAAATACTTTAAAGAATATTTATCCAAGTGCAGTAACCCTTTCATCGCCAACTCAAATCTCGTTGCGCACTCGCGAATAATTTCAATCTGATCGATTTGTGTATTTGTCAAACTGATTTATCGAGTGTCCCGGATTGATGGCGTGGAAATGACGACCCCCAGACGCCCACGCAAATGCACACATAAGTTTATGCGGGAAACGAATCTGGCGCACACGTGGAGCTGGAGCCGGGACCGGAGCCGTAATGATATGCAAATAGCGTGCCCTTTTCAGCTGCACCAGCATCAGTTGGCCCGGACTCCGGACTCCGGACCACAGACTCCGTTCGAACCGGCATTGGCACACGCATTCCAATGGGGACCCACAGAAAACCTCATTTCAATCTCGGCTGAGCCGCACTGAGCTGCAACAGCCAAACACAGCCGTACACATGGCAGCGAGGCGGACAGAGGACCGAAGTCATTTGGCAAACTTCCGTCACACACAACAACTGCAGGAGCTCCTGGCTGAGATCACTGAGAAAACGAAATGTTACCCATAAACCCAGAATAGTAAAAGTTCTAATTATATTATTCTTCGACCCTAATACATCTGAAACCTTTTCGCAAAAAGAGAAATGCTCCTTATTTATTCATTTTACATTTCCTAAGACTTACTTGGGGAAACATATTTAAAAACAAACAATATATACTATATTAAACAAATTCCATTTTGATTAGCATTTTAAAGTGTATGCGTCAGTGTAAGTATGCCAACGTTGATGGGTAACTCTCGCCCAGGGACTGCAGCTCGTTCGAATGCATTTAGCCAAAGCCATCGCTTCGAATTGGCTTCCTTTATGCACAGCCAGTCGTGGTGGCGTGGCTAATCTAGTGAAATTCCACTAAGCTAAGAAGAGCAGCAGCAGAGGCAGCCCAACTAAGCCAAATCGTAGCTTATTTAAGCGCGACCATTCATCGCCGAAAAAGGGGAATTCGAGAACTGCTGGGCGAGATGCCTGTGCTTATCATATTTGCACCTTTTTAACCTTTTGCACAGATTTCCAGCCCCCTCGCCCCCGGCATTGGGGTCAATTTTAAATTATACACTTCCGCTTCCGTGCTCCGACATTCGCTCGATTGACGACGACGACGACGTCTACGACGTCTTGCCTTTGGCCGGGCTCCTGTGTAAATATTGAAATCGATTCAGTTTTCATAAGCCGCCCGCGGCCCCCCTTTTTATCCGTAAAGTCAGGTAAGCGGCTGGCTGGCGGCATCCTGCACCTCCAAGGAGTCTCGGGCGCTCGGTGGGGGATTCGGTGTGGTCTGGCCCGGGCTGGTCTGTGGTTTCGCCTGCTTGTTATGCTTCATGTTTTTGCCAAGTTGTTGTCGACGCCAGGACTCCCCCTTTTCCGCTCGCCACTGCCTGTTTATGCAAGTGGATTACGGTGTTTGGATCTGATTATAAATCATCTTTATAATCCGTAAATCGTGTTTGGTTAACATAATGGAATAAATTTATTTTATTTATTGCAGCCGTAAGTTTTAATAAGATTTCTACGACTGGTCGTCGTTTATGCCAGCTTTTCCAGCTTCGGGTCCGGTCCTCCCTGTATTTTCTCTATATATATTCAACTTGGTTCCAATCTGGTCACTGGGTTCCCAGGGGCCTCGCCTCGGTCGGCCTGCGTGCCTCGCCGGCTGCTTAAGGTTCAAGTGCACTTTAAGGCATCTGGAGACAAGGTTGTGCCGTCTGCTGGCGACGCGGCCAGCAATTATTGTAAATTGCTCGGTGTCATTTACACATTTTCCACGCATTTTCGCCATCGCAGTTGTCGCTGGGCCGGAAGTTGTTTGCCTTCGTTTTGTGCCATTTGCCTTCTTTTTTTCCTCCTCTTCTCTTTTTTTTTTTGGCTTTTCTGCCTGTTGGCGTCGTTAGCGTTGTTGTCTCCTTGCTTATCTGTGCATTGTTGACCTCCTGCTGCTGCTCCTCCTGCATCTCCTTCGCCTCCTTCGGTCCGCTTCAAGGACCTGTCGCGGTTGTCGTCGCCTGCCCCAAATAGTGGCCTCCACGGCGAGTATTTAACCAGACTGCCCACAAAATGGCATCCGAGCGGCATCGCGGCAGCTCATTAAACGCATGCACTGAAAGTTATCCGGGCAGAACAGCGATGGGCATTTAAGAGTATTTATCAGGCAGATCTGTGACTAAAGGATATCGAATACTTACTCTATAGACAATCTAGACACTTTCCCACTTATAATTTATTTATTTAGCTCTTAAAGCAAATCAAATACATTTAAGTACCTAAATAAATAATTTAACAATTCCTTATTCGGCACCAACTGTGTAATATTTATTGTGTTACTTATTTATTTTTAATTATATTTATTTATTTAATATTATAGGGATTATCATTAAAGACCCGGGCATCCCTGTTGTATCCTTTCCGCAGCTCGAGTGCTGCCCTCAGCTGCAAGAGTGCGGCATGCGAAGACCTCGGAAAGCCGCTCATCGGCGCCTACTCGAATATTTTCTTTCGAGGGTTTCCACGGGTTGCCAAGGCCAAAGTGCTTCTGTTGCACACTCCTTGCTGCTCCACCGCCCACCCTCCAGTTGTCTGCGCCTATGAAATATCGCCCTTTAACGTCGTTCCTGGGCATTTTTAAAACGATAATGCGAATTTTTCAGAGATAAATAATGCAAGTGGACTGGTGAAACACCAGTCTGTATTCCCCCCGCGATGAACATTTCTGTCGAAATTTTATGAATATGGGGATTTATGGTTACGCGAAGGATTTGCTACGTGGAAAGCCTGAACCCGATAAAATATGAAGGACCGCTCTTTGTGGATTTGCTAAAAAGTTTTTCCTTAGACTGACATCATTTAAAATATGCGCTTCAAACGCATTCCCAGTTTTTACCATTTACCATTTCCCATTTAATTAAGTTATCAACGCTGAATTAACGTTATTTGATTTGATTGAATCTCGCGCATTTTAATGCAGTTTTTGTTAAAAATTACACGAACAGGTGAATGTTATCTGGATTTGGATATTCAGCTGCTTTTTGTTTGGTTTGAAAGGGCTACAAAAACATCCTGCATTTGAATTTTCAGCTGCTTTTGTTTGCTTTCAAAACTTTTCGAACTTCTCAACCAATTAACATGTAAATATGCAAATGCAGCATCGCATGCAGTAAGGGAAAACTGAGGGGAGCCCGAGCCCTGCCCTGTTGACTTCTTTTCCCGGCGCCACTTGAACTAATTTTCTCACAGACAATTATGGCTGTGCATGCACAAATTTTTGCCGAAGTGCGCATTTAGCCACTCGAAAGAACACTTGCTACGGGAAAAGCTAAAAGCGGCGATTGCAATGCCGATGATGAGGGGCCCGAGCTAGAAGAGGGCTGCATATGCTGTTGAATTTTTAGCGCAATTTAACAGCAAATTAAACCGCACTCACAAGGCAGAACCTGCTGCCCCATCGCACACACACACACACACATTCGCCAGCCCTAATGCCACATGATTGGTGGGTGTGTGTGTAAATTGAAAAAGTTTCTGGCCAAGTTCGCTTGTGTTTCTACCAAAATTTATTGCGAGTCGATGCCGAAATTGATGGCTAGCACACCAAAGTGCTTGCCTAGGAGGAATGCCGCCTGCAAGTATTGACCAATTTATGCAGCGATTCAATCGCCGACGGAGCGAGTAAGCGGCCCTTGAATTTATGGCCAACTAATTTAATATGTTCGCTCACTGTCAGTGAGTGTGTGCCAAACTAATTAAAAAGTATTTAATATCTGTAAACATGCCGAAAAATAAACTCCTTCGGCTGGCCAGCCCTAGACCCCGTGCTGGAAAAAACCAAATAGTGCAAACTATGCCCCCGAAAAAGTTTGTCGTCAAAAGGCAGACTCTCCTCGCATACATCATACTTTCCCCTCCAGGTCCTTTCATTTTGGTTGGACTTTATGGACTGCCGGGGGCCGCAACACTCCACCGCCGACGTCCTCATTTGGAGCGTGTGTTGCCTTTGTCGTTGTCGCCTCGAACCTAGAGCCAAGTGTTGCCAAAAAGTTGCAAAAAAGAAGCTAAGAATTTGGAGTCGACTATGGTATACCCGGATATTACTTAAATTATCATTTAAATTAAGTTTTACAGATCAGTAATTAAGTAGGCAATACTACTGGAGTGAGATTTCTTGTAATAGTTCAGAGCTTCATCTAGAAAATGTAGTATGCTCTTACTTGCCAATATTTCATAATATTCTAGATTCCTTTCCAACCTATATACCCTCTTCCTCAATAGTGAATAGAGAATCTTCCTCGCTGTCGTTGTCGCGTCCTCATTATGAGCTCTGGGTTTTGGGTTTTGCTAGCCAGCTGCATGTTGCATGGACCGGCAGCCGGCCCTCGCATCCGTCTACAGCCATCCTCCTGGCCGTGTAGTGTGTCCCACTTTGGGCTCATTTCTCATCGGCGGGGCTTTGTTTTTAGCAAGCCAACTTTTGGCAGCCAAACATTTTTAGCAAACTTTATGCTGCTCGTTGGCCAGTTAACGGCTTTTCGCATCAGCGACGGTCCTTGTTTTGGGTCGTCGGGCCGTTTGCGTGCCGGTCCAAGGGTTGCTGCTGAGCAACAACTTTATTATTAGGAAAGTTGAAATATTGCCGCCCACACACACACGCATACAGAGAGTGTAATCAGCTAATTGGCGGAGGAGCTGGGAGGCAGAAGGCCAGGACCTCCGCGGCCGGCGAAAGCCAGTTAATAAGTGAGGAGTTCAGTTCATGCAGCTGCACCTTGCGGCCAAATAGCCGAAGATACTCGGACTAACAAACACCGACGAAAACAAATTGCACAGAAAGTGAAAAGCTAGGAAGGCCATGGAGAACAAACTTTTTAATTGTTTAATGTTTCGCAAAGTTTCCCTTCGTGTTCTTAATTTCGCTTGTTTGCAGTTTCGTTAGTTTTTTCGCCGCTCTTTGGAGCACTTAAGCTGGCTTCATCTGTCAGGTCGGATGGCCTTCGGTTTGCCTTCGGTTTCCTGCTCTAAGCTGAGCCGGACTGCGCTGTGACTTTTCCCAGCCAATGTGGCGTATGATGAATTTCAAGCAAGCCAGCGAGCAGAACTAACTGCCATGACAATCAAAATGTAAAAGAGACGGAAAGAGCCACCCGAAAAAGAAGAATGTTCTGGGGAATGCACCGAAAGTTAGCCGGTTAGCCCGCAAATTCAAAAGTCAAATAGCCACAACATCAGACCGACCAAGTTTCCCTTTTGCAGGACGGCAAAACAATGCCAAACAATGGGGTTGTGTCTGCGAGTGCAGTTGATGAATTAAACATATTCGGTTGGTTGTACTTTCGGCTGTTTCCTTCCGCCAATCGATTGCTATTCAAAAGCAAGATATTTCGCCCACTCGAAAAAATTAAGATTGGTTTGTCGCAGCTATTGATGCTTGATTTGATTTATAGGGTAGGAAATGATTTCTTCACTCCGTTGCAATCTTTTGACTAAGGGGAATAATAAGTAAATAATTCCTAATGATAGTATTTTCGCTTTGTGCAGGAGCATGGTAACCCGTCCATAAATTGCCAGGTCCTTTGTCTCCTGCTGGCTTGCGGTTTGGTTGCCACCTTGGAGATATTTCAATGTCAATGTAAGCGCGGACACACATATACCAACGCCCACGCTGAACAGAACAAAAGTTGGAAAACTTTTGCTTTCAGCCGTACTCGACGGAAGTCAGCCCCATAAAGTGGGCAAAGCTTAAAGCGGAAATAACAAAAATTCTCGAAATAACAACAATGGTATATCGGGCACATATTTCTATATGTTTAGTGCCGTTATCTGGCTGTCTGCGTAAAGTGCCAAGCGGAAGTGCAAGCTGCAGTGGCAAAAGAAAACGAATGCGAATGCGAATGGGAAACCGAATTCGAATTGGAAAACAGAGTCAAAGTCAAACAGACAGACATTGAAAGTAGTTGTTGGGGGTGGTGGGGCGATGAAAAAGTTTTCCCTCTTAACCCGGGTACGATAATTGTGAAATGTTTTTGCTGCCGGCCAAGTTTATTATTTTCTTATCAGCCCGAACAGTGCAGAGCGTATTATTCACTGCCGCCACCATCCTTTTAAATCCGTTCAACTCCTTTCAGCTCCTTTCAGCCCCTTGGCCCGTTGCCACTTGACGACGCATAAAAATCTTCGCACGAACTTTTTAGCAATAAAAATTGCAATAAATTGAAATGTGCGTCTCAGGGTTTGTTGGCCGAAAAAAGGAACATTACCAAGTCTATGCGGTTGGCATCGACTATCGTGAGGGTCAGTCCCACAAAACCCTCATCCAGCCGTCCAGTTCACAGTCGTTTCATAAGCTTTTCTGTCAATGGAAGAAAATCTGTACATCAAGAGAAATCTGTATTCTGAATAAATAGGAAATTTATATTTATTCAATGATTTTCAATAGTTATTTTTAAAGAAGAACTAATTAATATTTTCTTTGTTTAAATGTGACCAAACATTTTAACCTTCAGTACTTAAAAGTTAAACTTTTAAAAACTTTGCTGCTTACCGAATATTGTATTGTAATATAATTGAAGATGATATTCCACAGAAGCAAATCTCTTCTATCTTTTAATTGACTTTCATACAAATTATTCCAGCTTCCGCGCGTTAAGCCCCTTTATTTCCCCCAGTGTGGACCATACTCTTAGGGGTTGCCCAGAAAACGATGTTCGAATGGGTTTGTTTATGCGACCGTGCGGGTGAGCCAGTGTCTGTTTGATTTGATAGAGAGAGACTCGAGAAGCATGTCCTCGCGTCCAGAGCTTAACTGGAAAAACAATAAAATATCGAGTTTCCGATAGACTAATGTTTCAGTGGCTATCGAGGCGGGCACTTTTACGAGTTCGCCGTCGAGCAAATTATCATGACTGTGGGGTCGCATGGGTTGATGTGTGATGTGTGCCTTGTGTGTGGGTTTGGTGTGTTGTGCCCCCACAGGCTCCCGGGAACTTGACCAATTTGTGCAGTGGTTCAATTAGAGAGCGAACAGAGCGCTTATCGGCAAATCATCGAGACTTTCCAATTATTTGTGTACATATGTAAATGCTGTAATTTTCAAATTAATTTATGTAAATTCCCATTTCGCATTATGAGCAACAACAATGTGGGCCCTAAACACGAAATGAATCTCTAATTGGCAAGCATCTCATTAATCCAATTTAGCAAAATTAATTAAATCGTAAATCGACTAATGAGCACGCAGCACCGCTCTGATTTCAGTTGCACGCGATTTTGAAGGCCAAACTTGCGTTTTCGTGGAGAGTGGGGCATTGCAGTTGGGCGGCTATGAAGTCTATTCAATATATTCAGATAACACCATGGAGCCCAACACGCGTACGACGTGTAGTGCATTGATGAGGAGTGTCAGATAAACAGGATGCGAAGGACCGGGGAGATAGGCATGCGGAGCAGAGGAAGGACGAGACGGGAATCCAATTTCACTCATCGTGTAAACCGACATTGATTACTATTGTAGAGCGGTCCTGTGAATGTGTTCATGTATTTATAATCAGTGGTGATGTTCTGGCTACTTTCCAGCATCAATTTCAAGGGCTTAAAAATATTATTTATTTTGAAATAATAATACGTAAATCCACACCACATATTGAAATTACAGAGTACATTCTTTTTGAAAGAGAAATCAATTTTATCTTTAGCTGATTTCACTGCCAAGCTTGTAAGTGTATACATCTTCTACTTGACAACACCACTCATGAAAGCAGTTCAAGGCAGAGTGGCTTGCCATCAATATATGTATGTACATATTCACGTGTGCCAGATTTAGATTAAAATAAGCCATTCACTGGGACAAGTCCTCTCGAGGAACATGCATCGAATGCATTAAATTCAAGGCGATTATCAATCAATTTGCATCGCATAAGGACCTCTTGTTTGAAACATAACAGCGTACAAGTGCACATGTCTATACCCGCCACTATACCTCCCTGCCGACCTCCCATAATCCCCATTCAGCCCGTTGGACGGAGAGATTACGTAAAACTGCCTGCCAATGGAGCCGAGAGGTCATCAACTTCATAATCAACAGCGACATAAATAATCACATGTCCCACTTGGGGCTCGTGCATAAATGGGTTCCGAAAACGAGCACAACTTGGACTCCGGATCCGGAACCAGGTCCGAGTTTGAGTTCGAGTCCGAGTCCATTGAGTGGCTACGATTCCACGTACGCTCGCTCGGCGTGCGGCAGGCCGCACTTTTCCATGGGCCATCAGGCAGGAGGCTCACGTGCGTACAGCACCTCTAACCCGCCACCCTCTGGCACCTGCCCTCCTGCCCGGGAACTGGGTTAGGTTAGCCCGACAGATGGCCAACCGACTTGGTCAGGCGTACGTGCGCCTACGCAGAAGGACGCGTGGTCAGAACGGGGTTTGGGTTTGGGGTGGTAGCTATTAGATCACTGGGACAAAAAGTCTGTTAATATTCTAAAGGATTAAGTTGTAATGTAAAATTAGATTTTAATTTAAAATATTATTTTGCAGGCAAGTAGTAGAAGTGTTTCTAAGCTAACTGAATCACAATCTGCATTTATTAGTTTCGAATATGGAAAATCAATTTCGCAAGTGTACGGCTTGTGCTTAATTTCGGAGCGTGTGCATGTATTTCCACGTCTGCAGCTATTCATAACAAACACACATGGTCCGTGCCAGGGCCAGGACTCAATCGGACTGTGACCCGGTCTTGTCTGCTGTTTATGGCACTTTGACGATGGCCACCGCACCACCACAGTGCCACCTACACTTCCACCGAAGAGCTCCAGAGTGTCGAACTTCCGAGCTCCGGACATACGAACCGGCGACCGGGCCAGGCTTTGGCATTTGTGCACGTTTTATTAATGGCGCATGGTTTAATATGCATTAAGTCCATGATGGCAGCACTCGCATTGTTCCGGCAGATGAAATTTGCATTGAATTGCTGGCTAAATATTTGTCAAAGCCATTGCTGGGCATTTAATAATCAATTTTAAGCACTTCCCTGCACTTTGTTTGCGACACAAATTGTATTTGTCTTTGGCAGTCTTAAAATTTGCTTATCAAACTTGTTCGGTGTGCCGCTCTAATTGAATTTACTTGGATTCGATGGACCCTGGGCGAAGGCGCTGGGATCCTGGGGCTTCGAAGCTCCAGAGCTCCGAAGCTCCGGCCGTAATTATTGCAAGGGATGCGAACGATGCGAAGGTGGAAACGAAGGGTTCTATTAACAATTTGAAATTTATTTTTGGTGATTTTTCAGGCCACGAGGACTGCCTTTTGTTGGTCTGAGCCAGAGAAATATTGGGGCCATTGTCTGAGCATTGTCCTTTTACCTTTGCCACCTACCTCTATTGCCGTTACCTGCTTTACTGCCTTTACCTTTACCTTTTGCAATCTTCCTTTGACCGCAGAACAGAGGCGGAGAACCGGACCTCCTCCGTCTCCAGTTAGCGAGTGCTGTGGTTTATGTGCGCTCATCTATTTCATTTGGGGCTACGCCAACCACGAGAACTGTGTCAAAGGCGCCTGCCTAAATGATTTAATGAGTTTTCTTTATGTCCAACCATTTGCAGGGGTCAAGATTTCGGTTTCGGGCGATTCGTTTACCAAGAAATCCTTGTCATTTTTTATGCAGCGCATGGCATAATGATCAAAGGCATTTAGCAACAGCTGCTAACAACTCCCACACACATACGCCCGGGGATTAGGCCAAGTGGAACACAACCGACGACTCTGCAGCTGAATACTCCGACTAAGAGATACCTTTTAGTCACTGGATTGTTTTTAGGTAAATACACTGCGTTTTGGCGTCAAAAAGAATTGAAAAACTTCCTTTTTAGAGGCATTTCCTGGTTGCAGTTAAGCAAACACGTGTATTGCCAATAACGAAATCCAATACATGGTACTACTAATATACGGCAGACTCACTTTGACTCTAGGCCACCGGATACAGTGCGTGCCCGCGATAAACACACAGCGCAGATATTGTTTCGGGTAAATCTAACAGAGATTTATCTGCCAAGTGTCACCTCGAGGGGAAATTTATATGCTGCTTGTCTCAGAATCGCAGCTTCGCAGCGACAAGTGATCGGCGAGGCAGCTTCCTGCCAGCCGCGTCCGCGTCCGCGTTCTCGTCCGCATCCGTATCCGCTGCCATTCCAAGATGGCGACGTGCGTTGCGTCTTCATTTGCATGTGGCTGCGTGCGGGGGCTGGAATTAGCTGCATGTGCTTGAGATTCCGATTCCCATGGCTGCCAAGCAACCAGAATGCCAGGAGAGGATATACAGATATGCATAGATTCCATCCCGGGCACAGCCTGCTCCTGCCTGCTGTCTGTTTCCGGCTTAAACGCCGCTCTGTCGCTTCAAATTTCATAGTCGCTTGAGCGCGAGTGTGTGCTCACGAGTGTGTATTTGTGTATATGTGTATATGTGTATATGTGTGTGCATATAAATTAACATAATGCTTAAGTACGTGTGACAAGCGACTTCCGGGTTCCATTCGGCGAAAATTTATGTTGCTTTCAAATTGTCGCATTCCCATTCCCATCCCATTTCCATTCCCACTCCCATGCCCCATCCCTGATGGCAATTAAATTCATTGGAGCAATAAAATCGCAAAGCGAAGTATAAAAGAAATCTAATTACACGGCAATCGATAAATCGCCCCAGTGCTGCTCAGTTCAAAAGAATGTTGTCCGTATCATTAATATTTATCAACTTTACTGCCACAGCCCCCCGGCACATTGTAACACAATTCAATAAGGCAATCGACCATCGACATCGACATCGGGTTTGACATTGTCTTGTTGGCCGATAAACTAAATGTCAGTGCATTTCCCAGATAGTCCCAATCCCAATTCTAATTCGGACTCCCATTCCCATTGCCAATCCATTTCAATTCCCATGGCATTTCAAGTGGCAAACAAAACTTCACTCATTACGTATGCGCTCTGGTCGGGATGTTGATAAAATTTATTACGCATGCGGCACGCGTATTTCATCTTGTTTGCTTGTTTGCCGCGTTATTATCGCCCAACGTGGCGTATGATTAACATAAAACGACAGGTCCCACCTGCACTCGGAAAAGCACCCAAAAAATCGATCGGAATTTCAGGAAAATCAAGTTTGATGTTTGAAATAATGTACAATTAAGTGTCAAAATACAAATTAGCACTCTTAAGAAGGTAATGAATGAAAGGTAATGAATAAAATGTATTTAATTACAAGCGTTATAAAAGGAAAATTTCTCCCAGTGCCTCATCTTCCAACCACCTGCACTGCACTGCCGCCTGATGATGCCGATGATGCTGATGACGGCGCCTCCCTGGGGTCGCAGTATCGAAATTCGGCATATCAACTGATTAACATACTTTTCTGGCACTTTACCAGCAGGCGCGGAGTGGAGCAGACAGGCGACTGCGGTTATGTAACACGCCGGCTTCCTGTCGCCCCCACTCCCACGCACTTTATCTGAACGCGTTCTACTTCGCGCTACGTGCGAGGATGTAATCGTTTCGTGGGCGGTCCACACCTGAAAGTGATCAGCCCTCGACGGCACAATAGTACTTTTGCACAATATTTAACATTTAAAGACTCGCAGCACTGAGGGCGACTTGAGCGGCCGGCCATTGTTCTCGATGGGTCAATGTGGCTGCTACAGGTTCACGCTCTCAGGTCGTCGAAGAATGGATAGCGTCGTGGATGGCGTGGATAGCACGGCACGGATGGAATGGCTGGAATGGACACAAAAGCGAGCCCGGCTGCCCGGTGCCCTGCCGGCCAATCAAGGACACATTGTGTGCGTAGCTCCTCCCCCTGTTCCCCTAGAATGTGAAATGACAAAAATCGTTTGTGCGAGCCCGACAAATAGAAAAATAAAAAATACAAAATACAAAAAATAAGTGGCTGGCCAAAGGAAAGCGCTTCAATATCAAATTGCAGTCCCTCGTCCCCACAAAAGAGGATTTCAGCATTGAGGAGCAATAAATATTTAATTGAACCCACTTGGTCGGGCATTCGACGGTGCAGCAACTGAAAATTGCCGCATTAGAAGCAATTTTCATTCTACTTTAATGCCCGCAATTACGACCATCGAACTGGGTGGCCCAATGAACAGATATTTGAATTCCCGTGCAAGTGCATAGAACTTGGAAAGAAAAACATTTGAGTTACTTAATTGCGAACAAAATGGAGAAGTCGGCATACTTCCCAGACAAATAGAGTTAGAAGAGCGATGAATGTCTAGGGCTTGTGGATTAATTAAACGGGATTCGGCTGCTGCTCTGTTGGCAAACAAATTTGCCTTCGATAAAAGTGAAATGTGCCACACCAGTGTGTCGGTGGCAATCAATTTGCCCCAGACAGCAGGCTCAAGAATTTTGCGACACCAATGAGCAACAAGAGGGTCACCAGGACGGAAAACAAAAGGCAGGGCAGACGTAGACACCGACTCCGAGCATCGCATGGCATCGCATCGATGTAGAAGCCGACTACGAGGGATGAGCCCAATGATGGGGTCGTTACTGTGGCTGTCGGCCTGCTGGCAGCCAGGCTAGCCAGGAGGTATTATTACACCATTACGCATGCACTCAAGGCCTTCATTAGCTCGTAGTTTGGCGCTATTTGAAAGGCAATTACTGCTGGAGATGATGATGCCGGGACTGAGACGCAGCTCGATGACCGGAAATGGGGCACAAAGACCCACGGTGCATTGAGCTGAGCTCCAGCATCACCACAACCACTTACTCAGCCTTGTCCTGGCGCGGGCAGTGTTGTCAACTGGAGATTTCTGGGTAAAGCTAGTAAATTCTAATCAGCCTGTATAAATTATACCAAATTCTTAGGAAGTTTGTATTGCATATATTTGTATACATAAGCTTTAATTCTGAAATAAGTATGTCCTTGTAGACAATCAAGTTTACAGTTTAAATTAAGTGGAATATATTCGTAATTTCTTTGGGAAGTAATCATTAAGTTTCAATATACTTCAACTAGTATTACTCATTTAAATATTTAAGCTTAACACGAATCCTTGCCAATTCCAAGTTTACTGCACATGTATCTCATAATAATAACATTGCAATAATACAAATAAATAGTAAATAAGTAAGCATCGATATTACAATATCTCAAATCGAAACATCACAGATGTAAAGATCAGAATGTTGGCCTTAACTTAGCCAAAGTTTCAACACTCCTGGAGACAATGATGGGACAAAGTAAATGAGCCTTCTCGTTGACAGACCAACTCATGTGTCTGCGGCTCAGTTCAAGTGAGGGTGTGTGTGGAATGGGTTTGTGTGTAAGCGGAAGTCACTTTAGTCAGTGTCTGTGTCCCCGCTGACTCCGAACTGGCATTTACAACGTTGTTTGCTGCCGTTGCTGGTACTGTTGCTATTGCTGCCAATGGCTGTTGCAGTGCAAGTCCAGGGGTCGCAGAGTGACCAACCGACGGAGCCCAATAACAAAACCCCTTCGCAGGCCAAGTCTGCAACACGCAAATGCAATTAACACGCCGGCAGACTGAACGGAAATGGAACGCTGCTGCCATCGCCGCTCCGAGAGTCTGGCCAAAATGCTGACCCTTTCTGGGGTCTTCGTTTTTTGCAGGCAGGACAATCTGAATGGTCCTGCATGGCCGTAAATTAGACATCTGAGTGCCCGAAAGTCAATTAGTTGCAAATTAATTTTTCAATCGCTGTCCCAGGCGAAATCAACAAATCGAAGCGCCGATTAAGGGCAGGATGGAGGATGGAGAAAGGACGGACGGACAGCACACTTCCAGCAGGTAGGAAGACCCTTTCAGGACACTCAGAGCCTTCATGATTGCACTCAAAAAGCACGCGCCGAGCAATCGAGAGGATTCGCATCTGCATTTTTTTCTTAAACGTTTCGCTGCTGCTGCTGCTGCTGCTGCAGCTTCTTTTTCCTCCTTCCTTTGCCAAATGGCCAAAAAATAATCGCCCAGCCAAGTGTCCTTGCTGCCCGTGTCTGCCATTTTCCTTTGCACTTCTTTCGGCTTCATCGGCGAAATCGTTTATTTGCAGTTTAATGTGCACTTCACTGCTCGTTTGCATAGCAATACATATAATGCTGGGGGGCTAGTGGAAGATTTACCTCCCGCTCGAGTGGAATTTAAGAAATTTCAATATTTGCTGGCGGCCTAAAAGTATCAGCACTTTGCTCGGTCTCGGCTTGCGTAATTCATGATGACTGGAAAATGTGAAACATTCCTGCTATAAATCAGCATCCACTGGAAGAGCAAAGAGATTAAACTAAAGGCTTACAAAAGGCACTGGAAAAACGGTTCGATATGAAATTACCAGAATTCAAACCACATTCTTGGTAAAATTTCAAGATTTCTTTTAAAGTTTTTTGAAATCAATACATTTAAGAAATTAATTTGTTTCCGCAATACATCCTGCAATGTTCTAATCAAAACCCAAAGTAATAAAAAATATGCATAAATATGTTCTCTGTGCATTTCCTGTGCCTAAAAATAAAAATTGTTTCGCTCCAAAGGAAAAGGTGGCAGAGGTACATAAGTGGCTGAGTAGGAGTATTAGGATGAGGAGCAGGGGCAGCAGCAGCAGCAACAGTCTCGACACCACATATATTATTCATTCATTTAATATTTAAGCTGCATAGCTGTAAATCATACCGACGGTGCAGGACGAGAGCACATGGCCTTCCATGTACAGGCCCTCATTGAGTGCAAAAGCATTGTCCGGCACATAAACCATGTTGCAAATGACCAGACGTGGGCCCTCCATTAGCCTCCATGGCCCCCAGACCACCCCTACAGCCCAGTGGAGTCGCTCTGCCCTTCATTTTCTAGTAGGGCCTAGGCCAGCCTGCTTACAGGGCTTTTTTGCAGGGCCTGCGTCTGGTCCTGCTGATGCCAGTGCCGGCGCTGGGCTCCGGCTGGATCCTGTTGTTTGTTCCACTTGACCACTAAAGCATAGTTTTAGGCGCTAAAAGCTAAACACCAAAATTCAAAAAGCAGCTGCTACCGGCCCAAAACTCAGGGGCACTTTAGTTTATTTCGTTTGGTCTATGCGTGGGTGTGAGTGCATACGTATTTGATCGCATTCCGGTCAGAACATACACACAGAAAACATAAACTAACCAAGAACAAAAAAAAATTTTAAAAATATGAACATAAAATAAAAACAGATAATTTATATACTATTTAAATAATATCAAAATTAATATCATAAAACTATGACCGCCTTAAATCTTTTTGAAATTAATAGCCACTGTTCTATAATATAATAATTATTTGCTAAGCTAATTCTCAATTAAATGAATTTGTATAATCAGGATTAAATTAAACAATTTTTTTGGTAATTGCAAATTTAATCATCCAATTTACACATTTTTCTCTGTGCACACACACTACTGTGGTTCTTGGCCAGTGGCCACCTTCTTGCTTCAGTTAGCTTTGGCACTAATTGCACCTCCACTCACCTGCTGCTGCTGCTGCAGACGCATTCCCACTGCCGGGGGCTGTGAGCAAAAAAAAAGGTAAAATAATTAAGGCAGCTGCAGCGAATGCAAGTGCTTTCCTGCAGAGACGCAGTTGGGGTGAAAAAAAATGGAAACAATTTGCTGGAAATTAACCGATGTGGGATGCCTTTATGATTGATCTACAAGCCAAAAAATCCCTCTTTATTGAAAATTGCGGTCGTGTCATAATGATTATATGTACATTCGTACAACCTACCAGTCCGGACCAGCCAGTCGTACTGTCACAGGAGTTTATACCATTTTACAGCTGACCGCAGCGGAATAAACCACTAAATAAATTATGCATGGTCGGGGCAATTGTGTATTGAATTGGCAATGCCAGGACAAATAGCCCAATGGACCCCCGATAAGCTGGACGAATGCAAACAATGCCGTAAAGGTAAACTTGCAAAATTAATTAAAATAATATTTAAATGTTCAATCAAATATTTAAGTGCCTGCCATGACAGCGCCCAGCAAGCGGAACAAATGAAATTAATAAATAATTGCAAACATTTCTTTCCCATTCGGGCGGTTGGCCAGCAATTCAGGCCCTGAATGCAAACGCAAATGCAAATGCCAAGCCCAAACCCAAACCCAAACCCAATCCCTAACCCACATCCAAGACCCGGCTCAATCCCAAGCCCCAGAGAAACCAAACACCCACAGATGGGCCATAATGATGGCCTGGTCAAAACACGCCCAAAGGACCAGATCCGGGTAATCCTTGGCCTCCATCTGGCAGCTGTCTGTTGGCTTAGCCATTTTAGCAGCAACACCAGCCAAGGCAATCCAGAGTCAACAAGAGCGGCCCGGACTCCGCCTGAGCCCCCCGTGTTATTGGTAGGGCCAATTTCTGTTTGTGCCGCAAAGTGCCAAGTGCAATTTGGGAGCAGCTCAGCCGGCCTCCTCCGGAGCGAAAGCCGCATGTGCATCTTGGATGTTGAATGTTATTAATGGCAACTGATAGACGGCACCACTAATGGCCGCCCTCTGAAATTTATCTGCGCTGCGGCCGTGTCACCTTGCAGGCGCTTCGCAAATTAGCGGTGAGCCCCTTCTAATTTATTCCGTTTAATAAACGCTGCTCATGCGGTTACCAATTTCAATAGTCAGCACAGAAAACAAAATACTCTTCCAACAATTTTAAAAGTTTAATTTATTATGAATTTATTATTATATTAATACTTCTTAGACCAAGTGCCAAATAACTGCTAAGTTTAAAGAGCTTCTTGGCGACTTGATGACTATAATTCCTACAACAAGTTTAATTAAAAAATACAAAAAAAAATACCGATTTTTAATATGAAAATAAAGTCAATTTTAGATCAGATAAAATTCAAATTAATATGTATCAAACTTGTTTTACTGTGTGGTGTAATTTCTTTTTACCAGCAATATTTTTTTTATATTAAATTTTAAGTAAAGTTGTGTGTGTTTTTTGGCAAAGCGACTTTTTTAGCGAAAAAAGTTTTCATGCGAATGTTCATCCGTGGCGCACAGCAACTTTGCACGTCTCAACTGTTTAAATTTAATTTGCCAGACGACTTTGCTGCTTCTCCTGCTCCTGCTGGCCGTGTTTTCAGGTCGCCAGAAATCAACATTTTCTGGGGCGACGTGAGCAATCGAAGGTAATGCACTGGCTTCAGTTGGCCAGAGTCGGCGGGGGAGAGCACACACAACACACGGAAGTAGTTACCATCATGCCAAATATGACAAATGCTGTTGCACATACAGCTGCGAGTACAAAAAAAAGGACCTTGGTCCTTGCAAAGAACTATCCCCGACCGACTGACACGTAAACTGCATAAATATAAACGCAGCCGGCGAACGTGCGAGACATGGAGGCGAACTACAACCAGCTAGGGCAGATGGCAATCCAATGCAAAATTTAACAAGCTGCACCCACCCCAGACCCCTGAGCAAATGAACCTTCAAGGGACCGAGACACAGGCGATTAGGTGTCCTTCGGGGAGCAGTGCAACTGCACTGAGGAATCAAATATCTATATAAGAACAAAATATTTACTTATTGAGGATTTTTTATTCTTCTGAAGTTCCACTTAGACATAATTCATTGTTACATAACACAGTTTCGTGGATCTAGCTAACAATTACACTTGATTTTTGTTCAGTGATTCTTATGAGACTAGATGCAGTCAGGCTGGTGGGGGGAATCCCCAAAAAGACCGCAGGGGCAGCAGCTGCCGCTTGCAGCAGGCAGCCAAACTGCCACCGAAGAAGAAACTGCTCCACCCTTCTGCGGTTGCCATCAGACAATGAGAGTAACCGGCAGCACCAAAAACTGTAGCAGTCTTTTGGCAACACCAACAAACAGGAGTTGAAAATTTTAGCTGATTTGCAAACGCAAAATCCGCTTAAGGTTAAAATATGCAAAGTGTTTGTTCGCCTGTTGGCCCGGCGAAGTGAGAATGTGAAATGACATTTTCGGGGCAGGCCGGAGGCGAAAAAACTCCGTTTGTATACTGCAATATTGTGCATTTCCAGGCAGCAAAAAACAATGAAAAACAAGAAAAGCTGAAACGGGGCCTCAAGTAAGGATGACCGGCGGAAAACGAACGGCGACGTCAAAGCTCCTCGAAAGCGGGAATGGTCAACAGTCAATGCGATTGGCTTGCCAGCTTCCAAAAGGGGAGGTGCCGCCAAGTCAACTCCATTCGAGGCTGGCCACGCCGAACGGATATTGCGAATTTACCAACGGAAGCGGAAGTGCAAAACTAGCAGGAAACGCACTCACACCGAAACAGAATCGATATCTGTTTGTCTCCAGCCACACTTGCACAAGAAGAAACGAAGCAGCCAGGACAAAGGGCGGAGCAGAGCTCCAGTTCGGATCCTTGTACGCTTCGATGTATGCAAATGCCCCTCGTTACATTTGCATTTGGCCAGGCAATGGACTTACTTCTGCCCCTACTTCTGCTGGAAAAGTGGATTTAGATAAATTCACTTTCACAATTGACACTATAAACAGATTGCGGTCCAAATTGCTGGCCACAGGGAGAGAGAATTAGCCGGAGTTTGAGCAAAAACTGGAAGCGGCTCCCTCCCCTGCGTATGGTAATTGTTTAAGCCGATGGAAATTCGAACTCGAACCAGATATCTGGCCAGGAAAATCAGAACCAGACTGCTGTAATTACCAACCGCACGCCTTGCATAATTATCAATTTACATTTGATTGCGTTTGTTTATTTGCACAAATAATTATTTGCATGCAAAAATAATTGCAACTACTGCAGGCGCTGTCAATGCGAATGCACCAGTAGCAGCTTTTACCTTTGTCCAGCAGGTGGGTTGGTTAATTGTTAATTACCGGCCAGGCCAGAGATTTCACTTGCAGAAACAAGGAGCTCAAAGGCACTCACATCTATTGCGTGTAATGGGCTTAGGTTCTGGTATTCGGTACATTTATCAATAGAGGATTTGCCAAGCCAACTCTCATTAGCACGCACTTTCTCCTAACTGCACACGCCCCATAAAACCCAGTTACGTATGCAGCAATTTTCGAGGCCCCACACCGCCGCCGCCTTTCCAAAGTCATGCAAGATTTATGAGAATGTCAGGCTGGCGGCGGGGGTCTGGTGGAAATTTAATCAAACGCCAAACAACCCTTTCGTGGGATACAGAAATCAAATTTTGAAATTTGCAAGCTGCGCCTGGGCGAAAACTTTCATATAAGAAGTCGGGGAGAGGAGTGGAACCGTAATGGAAATGGTCGAAAATTGCGGGGATCACATTCCACGGCCAGGAATGTCGACCGCTCACTCCAGGAGCATGTCCTTCAAATACAATATACTCTACGAGCAACTGCAGTTGAAACAATAGCAATTACTAAATACAATTACTAAATATACAAATAAACATTACTTTATATTTTTATACATTCGTTGTTATTTTTATATACATTTAATTTCGTACACAATTTCAAGTATAAAGTATTTCTATAGAGCTATTCTTTCCACCTCTGCTGTGTACACATATTGAAACTGATTCTATGCAGAGTATGTGAGAGTGTGCACTCGGGTAAATTTCATCTTGTAGCAGCAACATAAAAACGTCGAAAACATGGCAAACATTAACGGAAAAACAATTTTCATAAATCTAGAATTATTACCCGGGAAGCAAGCACAAAACAACAACAAAAAAAACGAAAAAAAAACCTTCAGAAAAGAAAAGAAACTCCAGGCGAAGGCGGAAGTACGCCGAGTGTCCATTGAGGCAACAAATTTGCCAAAAAATAAAATTCCAACCAGCATATGGAAGATGGAGGCTGGCGAATACCCTGCCATTCGGGGCTGGGGAAAGCACCACACGTATAGGAAAATGACCCCAAAGGGCGAACCCCTTGCGAAAAGTTTCTTGGCAAACATATTTGCAAAAGCATTTATTATTTCATATTTTACGCCTATTTCGGGGGTGTTTTTTATTTTATAGGGAAAACAGAAGGCCGGGCTGGGTGGGTGTAGCAAAGTGCTTATGTAATTGCGAAGCGTTTGGCAAACAAGCCGCCGCCATAAATCACATAATTCACGCTGAACGCACAAGAGCCCTTCGCATTGTCTTTTTTAGCTGCCTTCCATCTGCGTTCTAATTCGATTTTTGCAATCGCTTTGAAGTCCACTCAAATTTCAATAATTCTCCTCTTTCATCGACATGCAAACGCAAACAAATTATAGTAAGAGGAGTGGAGAGGGTGAGTGCAAAAAAAAAATATTATAAAAAAAGGACGGAGAAAACGAAGAACTGAAGACATCAACTGTCGCTGTGAAATCTGTTATTAAGCCATTTATAGTTAAGGCAAACAAAGCGGACCGAGCCGGGCGGAGTGAGCGACACTTGAATGCCCGAGTGCTTATAGACACACTTTTCAATGGCTTATCAAAATCTTAAGCTGACGACAATGGCTGTCTCGTTGACAAAGAAAAACCCTCGCACACATGCGAGACAATTTATAAAATTAAAAGTCTTGGGAGTCAGGCAAGTGAAAGAAATGCAATGCGCCAAGGCGAGGCAACAAAGGGGCAAGGCAAGGAAATAAAACTCGGCGAGAGACAACTCCTCGACCGATTTCCCGGCTTTTCCGCTCAGTCGCCTGGAAAGCCGTTACTGTGCACCAGTTCGATAAAAATGAGTGGGTGAAAGTGAAAGGAAAAGCGAGAGTGAGTGTGAGTGGGAGTGCGAAAGTTCCCTTCACTGCATTTGACATATGCCGCAAATATTAGTTCGCCAAATGCCTCCGAATCATGAAAGCGAAATCTGCATGTATATGCGCGAAGTGGTCATGACAAATCCGTTAAACACGACAAGAATTTCCACAATTTGTATATTGCAAATCGCTGAGAATTCACTGAAATAAAATATAGGATTTAAATTTATTGCAACAATTATTATTTTATTGTTTTTTGAGAAGGGAATGTTGAAGAAAATCTGAAAAATGAACAATTTTAAATTTTCTTCAATGGATAATACATGCTATTTTATATATTTAAAAGTAAACCTAATATTTAATAATATTTTAAATATATTTTGTCTGATATTCATTAAATCCTCAAACTTTGAAACTGAAATAGATTTTTTCCGGTGCCTATGCAAATTACATGGCAAAGCAGTAGATTAATTTGGCGCACATTTAAGTAGGCTGCACCACCGCTTCATTATCCACTTTCCATCTTCTATATTCCACTTTCCCCATTTTCATTTTCAGGTTGTGACACATGACAAATCACAAACGCAAGCAGTTTACAATTGATGTTAAATCAAAGCTATAAACACGATGTGAGCACGGTGTGTATGGTGTGTGTTTGGTATGGATGAGTGCCTTATTTGTCACACACATTCAAAGAGCGGCTACGTGACAATTTCTGTCATTCTGCCCGGGGGCGTATCCGTTTCCGTTTGACTTTCACTGCACTGCGGCTGCGACTGTTTTTTGTTTAACTTAATTTTCGGCAGCGCCCAAATGCTCCACTGGCTTTGGCTCTGGCGCCACCTTTGTTTATGCTCTGATTGTTGTTTATGCCAGCGCGCTCACACACATAGAATATGCAAATGCCTGAATGCCAGGATGCCAGGCCAACGAAACGGACAAAAGGATTGGGCTTCGGGTTGACAGCCGTTTGACAAAAGGGAAGCCTAAACTTTGGCCTCAGCTTAAGTGCCACGGCGAGCATTATTCACCTGGTTGGCCACGTTTTCCGCACCATTCCCATCGCCGTCACCTGGGAATTTCCCTGGACGCACGTGAGGAAAGCGTAGCAGCATAGACATTTCCCCGGAAAGTGTCAGGCTTTAATCAAGTGTCAAACACCATGTCTAAATTAACATTCGAAACGTTGACTCGAAATCAATCCGTGTGTCAATCAGTGTTTGCAGAAAAAACAATATGAATGGGCGGGCAATGGGAAAACAATTCAATGTAAGGTGTTTTAATAAATATTCATATAGCTGGGATTGATCATTTCAGTAATAATAAAATTTTCCACTTAAACACCCTTTATAAATTATTCAAAGCCAATTTCTAAATTTAAATCGATTGGTGCATTCAAAATGTAATGATGCCTTTATAATTTTACCATATACATATTTTTTAATACAAAAAGGTTCACGATAATTACTTATAGAAGAAAAAACACAGGGACATTTTATGAATGAATGTAATTATGTTTTGTCGAGCCTTTTGTAATAGGCTTTTCGAATAAAAGACTTTAAACTAATGCAGTTGGGCATGTTGTTTGTATTTGATAATATATCAAATTTAAAACATTTTGAATCTAAATATTTTATATATTTATTATCGAAAGGAAAATATGCATCCACACACATCCCAGCCTACTGTTATTAGCCAAATGCAAGACTTAAAGACCCATCGAAAGTTTTCTGAACAAACGAGGGCCCTCGAATACGAAACTTACTGTCGAGAGTGCTCGACAGACGCAGGAAAAGAAGTTGGGGGACAACTTTTGCAAAAATGCCGAGCACCTCAGCACAATGGCAGGCGAAATTGCCGGCTGACCGCCCATAAATGCATAGAAATCCAGTGCAGAAATTAGAGGAAATCCACAAATCGAAGCAAAGTTTTTCCACTTTTCCGCTCTGCCCTGCCGCCGCTTTATTGTTCGCAAATTTCCCTGGGGCCTTATAAACTCCAAGCACCATGCACCACCACCATTACTAGTATTTCTGTAGTGCAAACATTTGCGCTGCTGATTACTTTTAATGCTTTCCATCGAGTGTATGAGTGGGTGTGTGGTCCTGGGGAAAAAATCAGAAAATCAGCTAGAGGCCTGGCCACATCAATCAGTTCGAAGAAAACGAAAAAGAAAATAAATAAAATTGACCCAAATTCTGAACAAACCAAAATCATTTAAGCCAAATATCAAGCAAAATTCGGAATTCCATCATTCGCGCTTTTCCTCTGTACATAAAAGTTGTGAACATGTCGCGCTTTTGGCCACCGATTTTCCACTGTGCCCGGTACACTTCAGGCTTTGTCTCTCAGATCTGTACTGACAACCGCGAAGAAGCCAAGGGTTTCTTTTGGCCGAACTCCCTGGTTCTGAGCGCCTTGACGAAGGGGGATTTTGAAAAAGCTAAGATGAGCAAAAAGCGTAGCCCACATCGGACCTCGTTTCGCGAGAACACAATTTTGGCATACGAGAATCGGCTGCGACGGCACTCGGACCACATGAAGGTGTTCCGGTACTTTGCCACCATCAAAATGAAGAACAAGGCGGGCAGGTGGGATGTGTTCATGACACCCCAGGACTTCCTGCGATCGATCCTGCCGGGAACGAAGCAGCCGCAGCATCTGACCTTGGCCCGCTACCGCGTGCTGGACGAGGAGGCGGCCGAAAAGTTGCGGTCTGGCGAGAAGGACAACATTTTCGTGAAGCTCGACGGCACAGGTCTGCTCGACTTCAGCGACTACGTGCTACTTAGCATCCTAATGACAATTCCGGAGCGGCATGTTTGGATTCTCTTGAAACTGTTCGACAATGACGAGGATGGCACTATGAGCATGGAGGAACTGGACCAAATAATACTGGTCATCAGCATGGGCAAATCCTCCATGGTGAACTCGCGGCTAAAGGGCACCCTGTTTGGACCGCGACTCAAGAAAAAGCTGAGTATCCATAAGTTTCTCGAGTTCCTGAAGAAGCTGAAAAGGGAGATTCTGGTCAAGGAGTACGAGATGCTGCGAAAGGACTCCAGGTAAGTGTCGCCAGAGCCAAGCATCTTCCTGTATGCATCTTATTTCCCTCATCCGCTTCTCAAGTTCTGTGATCACAGAACTGGACTTTGCCAAGTTGGTGCTGGCCTACACCAAGTCTGAAAGAGATCGGCGCGCAGCTCTGGAGCGAGTCAAGAAAAAGTTCGGCGAGCAAAAGATCGGCATCAGCCTGGACGAGTTTATGTCCTTCTCCCGACTGGAGCAGGACGTGGAAGCTGTAGACATGGCGCTTACCTTTCACTTTCTGGCCGGCGCAGGTATCCAACCCCTTACGCTGCAGCAGATCGCCCAGGTGGTAACTGGTGTGAAGATGTCGCCTCACCTCATGGCTGTGGTGTTCACCATCTTCGACCACGACGGCGATGGGATTATTCAGCGAGAGGAATTTGTAAGGACACTGCGCTATAGGTTGCGTCGCGTGCAAAATAAAAAGAAGCTAAGGCTCACATCCGGGGTATGCATTCTCGGTAAATGCTTCTGGAAAACGCTGCCGTTTTGGAGGAGTAGGAGTTTGGGAGTATAGAAGTATAGCAGTAGAGTCGAGTGCAAGGCTCTGGTTTTATGCACTCCTTGTAGTGTCTTTTATCAAACTCCTTTGCGGGAAAACGCTTTTAGTCTGTTGACAATTGTACACAGAGGAAAAATGCTATTTTGTGAATCAATTCTACTCAATCCGTCAATATGTTTTGTAAATAAAAAATTATTAGTATTTTTTATTGGTATAATGTTATTAATGGATAAGGGTGATGCAAATATCACTCTATTTTTATAGCCGTGTAAAAGAAAAGCCTTCATTTGACTTAACCTTCGTGGGGAGCAGGGAAGGTTCAGCTCAGAAAAGCGCAGTCTGTTTGCCTTTGTCTTGAAACATTTCAACTCCGCAAGCCGCCAAGTTGAACGAGTTGAAAAATGAAGCTTCGAGTCTACGGGATGAAATCCATTTTGTTGTCCCGACACTCCACTTGGGTGCTAGCGGTGGGAAAATTCAAATATAAAGCAGATTCCCCGACCACGTGGCTTACATGACTTTGAACTTTTATCACCTGCTGCCAAACGGTCCCAGTTCCAGGTCCCAGTCAGCCAGCTCCAAAAGGGGGGACTTGTTAGCTGGCACTGGCTCAGGCTCTGGGTATGGGTGTGGGTGTGGGTGTGGATGGGTGTAACACAGCACTTACCAAAACAATTTAAAATACTTGCGGTAGCACGCACTCGAGGGTCGGCGTGTCGAGTTGCTCAGCTGTCGAGACAATAGTTTGCCACACACACACTTTATCTGGACATTGGCAGGCAGCCGCAAGTTGATGACTGCCGGACAATTAAGGACCCGAAGTATTCCGGATATTTGTGTAATTCACTCCCCGAAATGGCCGTCGACATAATTAAATGAAACGAATTCGTTGACACTTCTAACTAGAAAGGGCTCTGCAGGAAATAATAATTACGATTCACATTCGTAAAGAGCTGTTGATGGCATGTCATCGATAACAAAAAGTAAGGGTTGTCGAAAATCTTTTATGCACTCGCTCATTGATTTAATGTAAGAGTAGCAACGGCTTGACACTTGTCTTTGATAGTGAAAATTAATTAATAAAGGGTTATCGTTGATGAAAGCTAAATGTCTTTTGGTTATAATAATAATTAAAATTGCCTCACCGAAAAATATGTAGAGGGAAAAAATATCAAAAGTCCTGCGAGTGGAAAATCATTTATGCACGCGGCAAGGACTGAAAGTTTTATCAATTTACTCGCTGCGGTACAGTCCATGAACTCTATAGTTTAGGCGTCCATAAACATGTCGAGGTTACCGCCACCGCCTGGCAACTTTCACACAGCACTTTAGAAAAATCAAACTCGTGTGTTTACACGTGTGCTTTTACAACGAGACCCTCGCAGTTGTCTGTTCGCAAAACTTTGGAAACTCGACGAGTCAAGGAAGTGCGATAAAAATAAACATGGAAGTTGCGGCGTGGCCGCAAAGTTAGTTCGGTGCCGTGCCACGCCCTCAAAGTGCAGCCACAAGATGTAGAAATTATTCAAAAGAAATGCCACAAGCTGCAGGCCAGAAATCAATTAAATTGGCAAACAGACGACCCGAGCAAATGGTATGCCATAAATCAAAAATTATTATTTCACTCTCCGAGGCTGGGGGCAGTGAAACGATGTGGCTCCCAGTGTGGCGTGTAATCAAGAAATCAGCATCAACTGTCAATGGGATTTCCCTTTGAATAAGTCAGAGGTATTTCTCAATTTCTAATAACTATTGGCCAGGCCCTTTATTGTCGCAGAAAGGCATTTACAACATTTTAAATTTTGTGCTCA
This sequence comes from Drosophila orosa, assembly GCA_018904745.1. Classification (NCBI taxonomy): domain Eukaryota; kingdom Metazoa; phylum Arthropoda; class Insecta; order Diptera; family Drosophilidae; genus Drosophila; species Drosophila orosa. The sequence continues at coordinate 9,157 of JAEIIH010021238.1, read as the reverse complement.
AATTACAAATGCTCGGTCTATTGCGAGACCACAAACTCTGATGACTGCTCCGAAGCAAAAATTGTTTTCGCCTCCTCCTCCGCCTCCGCCTCGGATGGCCAAATTGGGTTTGAAGCAATAACGTTTGACTCTGTGGCACACATGCCTATTTTCCTATTTCACCATTTGCTGTTATTTTCTATCCTCTGACCCCTTGCAAATTTATACCACTCTGCCGCTCTTGCCGACCCCCTTTTATGTGTGAGATATTCAAATTTATAAATTATGCAATTTTATGGTTTTAAGGCGTAGAATGTGCAAAAATATTGTTTTACACACGCTTATGTCCGAGCATGAAAACACACACAGTTTCCAGCCCACTGCCAGCGCCCAGTTTTACCTTTGAGCACCTTCACTTTAACATAATTTGCATGCATTTCGGCTGCTCTAATACTCCGCTGGGCGGATGCGAAGGTTGTCCGGCCGGCGACACTTATCTGAATTATGAATATGCAGGTGCTTATCGGCCGGAATTTACGTATTTGCAGGTGTGTGTACATTTCTGTCCGAATTCGTGTTGAAAATTTAAACAGCTGCAAATTTTATTTATCATTAAAGATTCGCAAAGCACTAAATCTTCGACCCAAAAGTCAAAAGCCTCCAATAAATACACCAGCCTTGGGCGACTTTAAGCAGTGATGAGAAAGGTACAAATTGTGATGTAATTAGCAAAGTGAGTACAGTATTTAAATGTTTATATTATCATATTAATAAAAAAAAACTTGGAAAGGGATATACCCAAAACAGGAGCTAAACTTAATTCGAAAATGGTTTCAATATTAAATAAAATACCGAAGTAAATGCCAAAATCAAACTATGTTATTAGATAATTTTATAACAGCAAATAAAATAATAAAGTTTTGGAAGTCACGACTTCTGCTCAGACGTTCAAATTTTGTTTACTTAGGTGAAAACATGTTATACCTATGCTAAATGTACCCAACAAAAAAAAACAGTACCTTTTGGCAGTTACCTAGGAACTTCCCTATACTGACTTTAAGGCACACTTAAATTAACTACTGCTCACACCTGCGTGGGTGGCCTGGAGCCAAGTGGATAATTAAGTTTCACGACTTTTCGCTTTAAGCCCCTGCCCGACGACTCTGCCTTGGTGTGATGGTATTGAAAAGTTGGCATTTAAAGGGATTAAAAACTTTTTCACATCATTTCCTGCCGATTAAAATGTTCAGCGAGCGGCAGCGACACACTGTGCCGGGGCTAAGCCCTAACTATTGCCATGGCATCGCATCGCATCGCACCGGATTGGATCGGCGGAGTGGGGACACAAAGGATTCACATGTCGCCGTGCAAAGTTTTGCATCAGTCTGCGCTCTGGTAAAGCTACACTTACTTACAAGCTGTAACCTACGGCAAGCATTAGCTCAAGTGCTCTCAGGGGGCAGCCGACTGGCTCTGCACCCGGAGCCCTTTAAATTCACCAAATGGATGCGACAGTCTGGCATAAAAAAATCAAGGAAAAATGTAGAAAATTCACTGCAGCTTGTTTGATTACGTTTCATCAAACGTGCCCAAAATGTTAAAAGCACACATGTCAAACTAATAAAGTTTAAGCGAGAGCGTTTTGATAACAGGGCCCACAACGAGGAGCGTTAGCATAACAACAGGCCGTAAGTGGGTTGGCAGACAGGGGAAAAGGGGAAAAGTCCCCAACACTGCCTGCAATTTACATACACACACATCGTTTGTTCATTTTAAATGCTGCGACATGAAGCCGGGCAAAAGTTATTTAAACTTTTTCTCTCCCAAGCCAGCTTTTCCGGGCTTGTATCGAAATCACTTCTTTGGGCTGCGCTGATGAGCTCCTCTCATAAACTCTACGCACGCAGTGACTGTGCTTGGCTGCTTGGCACAAACGAGCTTCCCAGCAGCCAGCCATCCAGTCGGCATCAGCATAATGATGATGAATGGCCCGTCCTGACATATGAAGCACATTAATACAGTCTGTGCCATCGGATTGGAGGTGGGCAGTGCGTGGGACTCCCAGAGGAAGCACCCTTCTATGACAGTTGCCCATGAGATCTATATAGATGGGCATAGCAATGCTCACGGTATAAGTTTTCCACAAAAAAAGCAAAAATTAAATAAATAATCACTAATGTAAGCCTTGAAACCCTTAAATGATATTTATGAAAACAGTGATGAAAAAGTCATAAGCAAATTATGAAAAATGATGAAAAAGTTATGAAAAACTGATGAAAAAACTATGAAAAAATTATGAAAAAGTGGTGAAAAAATGGTGAAAAAATAATGAAAATGTGATGAAAAATTTACGAAAAAGTAATGCAAAAGTGAAAAAAAGTGTTGAAAAAGTGTTGCAAAAGTAATGCAAAAGTGATGACAAGGTGATGACAAAGTGATGAAAAAGTGATGAAAAAGTGATGACAACGTGATGAAATAAAGATGAAAAGGTGATAAAAAAATGTATGAAAAGGTGCTGAAATGGTGACTCCAGTAAACAACACAAAAAATTAAAAAAAAAAAATTTACTCAACATTTTTTGAGAATATTTAACAAAATATATTGTAATATGGAGTCTCCAGTTTTTATAATTTTAAAAAGAAAAAGGACGTTTTGACTAAATTATAATTTTAAACGACTATAAAAGTATCTAAATGCAAATTATTATATTGAAAAATTGAAATTGCAATGTGTTAGATTTGGTCTCATATGTTAATTATTATTTGATTTTTACAATATTTACTTCAAATTTCATATACAAAAACCTTAGTGTTGATACAATTATTACATTAAAATTTTGATTGAAATCTTTTTAATCCTTGTTTATTTGAATCCCCCACTTGACCGCCCATCCAATACATTTTCGTTAGTTTGACTGCATAATTAATTAAAACGTATTTAAAGTTAATTATTTAAGCACGTAAAGCTGATTACATAAGATAAACAAAGCGGAATCCGTTATAATTTATAATTACTCGTCGCTTATTGACTTACTTATGCAAATGACCTTGTTTTTGCAGTTAATTATCTCATAAGTTCATAATTGTTTGCATTCACTTGTAACACAACTTAATGAAATAGGCAACTGACGCAGCATCACTGATAATATATTTATTTCCCATATTCTCACCGCTGAATTAAAATTTGTCCAGGAGCTCTTTCAATTGTTAATTTCGAAGCGGCGATTAAATATGGCGTCTATTAGGCAGCGCATCAGTGTGCTGTTCGGCGAATACAAAATTGCACAAATAACAATTAAATAAGTAGTCAATGGCCTGTAAAATGTTGTATTAATATTAATGAAACAACAATAAGTATTCTCGTAAATTATTTGCAGCTTGAAACTAACGCAATTTAAATTCTGATTACAGTCAGACCAATTTCCCAGCTTCGAAAGTATTGAAAAAAGCGTAATTGTAATTACCTCACCATCATCCTGCCACACATAAAATACAATTATTTTCTGTCTACATTTTTGCCCTCAACATTGCAACATTTATTCCGAAAGAGCAGTATGCCTGGCAACATGTAGCTAGCCGCTCGATTTCCCCTTTCAAAATCCAGTCCGAAGGGTGGAAAACTACCCCTAAAGAGGAAAAGGAGAAAGCCACCCAATTTCCCTCCCTCTCCTGCACATTTAAATCAAAATTAACCGCAATAAATACATGCAAGCCACAATCAGGGCGAAATTGCATAAAATATTAATGTGGAAAACGCATTAATTGAACAACAAGCCAAATGCATTAGATTTAATATGCATTCATATCCTTTGTTCAGATGCATATTTAATGTCGGGGCTTGCCAAAGTTTGTAAGTTTGTCAATACCCAAGGTCTTGGGGCCCCAAAACTTTTTTAATAAATTAAAAGAAAAGCATGGAATGGGCACTGATGTTCCCAAAAAATATGAAAATTATATGAAGGTAAAAGGTAAAAGGGAAAGCGAAAATCACAACGAATGATTAATGTAAAAGAAATATAAAATGTGCCAAGCGATTAAAAGGCGGCCTTGCCAGTAACGCATTTATTTATGACAATCATTTATCATTTGGCGGCTGGACAGGAGCTCTCCCACGCCCACTTCCTCCACCGCTTCCCTCTGCTCCGCCGCGCTCGCAGGCTAGACAGGATGTGTGATAATGCACCAAAGGCATGCGCAACGCACGGCACCGCTGCCATTCCATTTTCACAGGCCGTGTCCGATGGCCGACATGCCAAACAATTATTTATTTGATGCTCTCTCCCGGCTACCTTTTGAATAAAAAATTTGCCAGCGCCGTGATACACAACTGACCCTGTGACAGGACGAACAGGATTGGAGAGGGCGAATCCGTATCCAAGAGGACAACAAATGGAAGCAGAGCTCAGAGTCCATTCGGCCCACTGACATGTGTCAATCAGAGGCCCCGGAACACAAAAATAATCTCCGCTCGGCGTGGACTTAAATGTATTATGACAAATATTTTGCAATCTCTGCTTCAGACTGATGCGTGAGCCAAGGTGTCCCTGCCTGGCATTAAATTACCTTTTATTCTTAACTGGAATGGGATTCGCCTGTAAATGTCTGAGTATAATAAAACAGGTCCACAAAATTGGAAAATATCTCAGAACCAAGAACCCGAATTCGCTTTCCAAAGGTACTTTTGAGGTACTGTAACTTCATTAAGAAAAGACATTTTTTTAGACTTTGGACGAGATAGTTAACAGTTTGACAATATATGGAAAATATTTATATAAATTCAAAAGACAAAATCTAGGAGACCAATAAAAATTTTTAAAAATTTTAATAACTGATTTTTAAGGGCAAGGACAGTAGTTTAAGATGTCGTACCGATAATCTTGAGAACAAAAATCGAACTTGAGACACAGCACCTCAAAAGTACACGAAACCTTACTTTTTGCTGCTTGAAATATGTGGAAACCTTATGTACAAGATATTTTTTGAGGCCGAATTCAGCGCATCGAAAATCTTCGGAAAAGTATAATCCTGTAAAATGTCCCTCGAGAAAAATAAAAGAGCTAATTAGTTGCTCTGGTTTTAATAAGTTTAAAATAATACCAATCACGGGCTTATTTTATATTGTTTGATGGTCTTTTTATAAATGTAAACAGTTTGTTTTAACTTTATAGCTAAAATATTGATTTCGAGGTATCCCTATCTATGGAAATATTAATAGTTTTTTGTAAATAAATAATTATTTATTTATATGAGACTCTCAAACGTGGAAAAGAGTCTCAAGTACCAGGTATCTTTGTAGCCGCTGTCTCCAGTTTCTTGCACCTGGTCTGTGTTGTCAAGCCACGCAACATTCCGCTTAAATAAAAATCATTTCGCAGCGAATTCATTGCGGCATGCAACTGCTCTTGACATTAACTTTTTGTGTGTGCCACTTCCCTGCTCGGTCTGCAGTCTTGCAGCCTTGCCTTTGTTGTGCTGCGTGCATCATGATGGCATGGCTCACTCTCACTTGTTTGTCGGACGGCAAGAAAATCCATTGTGCATCCATGGTGCATTTTCGCTTTCCAACGAGTGAGGCAATCGGCTCGCTGTACTCTCTGCTCGACAGACATGCCGTAAATCAATTTTATATTTATTATTTTATGAATTGCAATTGCTTTTATTTTCAATTTGAAGCGCTTGGCTTGTTGGCGGCGGTGTCGGCGAGCGGCGCTTAAGTACGCATCGTTTGCATGCGCGGCAATCGCGCAATTTAATTTACCGTATGGTGCACGACCGACCTTAATTGGAAATATTCGCATGTGTCCGTCCGCGTCTCCGTCAGCATCCGTACTCGGATCCACCTCCGCCTCTGGCTCCACGTCCACGTCCACGTCCATGTCTGCATCCGTGTCCCGTATCTCCACTGGTGTCCGTGCCTGGGTTTGTGGCAATGATATCGCGCAGCACGTAATTTTGTGGTCAAGGCGCTTTCGCTCACCTGCCAGGTGCGTCGGCAGAACGCTTTAAGATAGGCTACATAAAAGCGAAATTAATTTCACAGAAATAACATGGAAATTATGATCGCAATTTACCGGAAATTGCTATGTTTAATTTGCTGGATAAACGCCGAGAGTTCAGCATTTCATTAACTGCGACAGACGGCATATTACATTTTATTTGAAGTGAACTGCATGAATAGTTGGAATACCATAATTGGAATAATAATACTTTAATGCAGTCTAGTAAGAGATTTTATATCATAAGGGGCTTAAGCGGCACTCTGCTAATCATAGGTTAATCTTAAACAACGGAAATAGTTTCGATATTGTTATTAAATTATAAATGTATGGGCATAAAACCATATTTAATACTTGATTTTATATATTTTACTTGCATAAAAAATATTACATTTCGAAAGCTTATATTTTCTTATGTGAAATTAAACTTTACCTTACAGCTCTAACATTTTTTATCTCCCTCCAAATTACAAATGTTCAGCTGGATCAGAAAATTTAACAATACCATAAACATTAACACCAAATCGTCGAAGAGCTCCATGTGCGACCCGCCGACTAATTGTTATACTTTACACTAATGACGGTCACCATGCTAATGACGCAGCCATACTGCTTATTAAATTTCCAATAATTCGCACCATCGCGAATGGATCTTGTTGGCCCGCTATTTGGCATGTTTGTTGAAAATGTTCTACGGGAAAAATCCATCTTTTCAGGCCGCGACAAATTGAGGTCGCTGTCACATATCGCATGCAAATTTCCACAAAATTCATTCCATACTCCCAGGCCCGCACCGGAGCCCTGCCCTCACCCGAACAGCCTGTTGACATTCGGACCGGATCCTTGAGCGGCACAGGACCGGGTTTTGTAATGTGTACGCATTAACGAAATTTGCATATTAATTAAAAGTTAACGACACTGTTGTTCGTATTGGCTGCCAGCTGGCTTGCCAAGAACAAAGCGGCGGCAAAATCATTCACAGCCAGCCAACGGGCATTGGTTTGTCGCAATGATTTAATCTTTCGTTATTTCACAGGATGTCCTGGCCATCAACAGCTGGCTAATTATGTAAGTTCACACAATTCCAGCAGCAAAGCTCCCTCCTCCTCCTCCGCAGCACATATACCCCACCATACGAGGCAAAGTTATAATTGCTGCAAAAGTTTCGGCTGAATACTTTTGCCAAACATCGTCGATTCGATTGTAGTTGTTGCATTTCGAGTTAGGCAAATCCAATTTTCAATTTGCCAATCGCAAATCGCATCAAAAGCAAACGGAAGGCGGGCGGTGAGCATTTATAGTTTTCGGATTAGTAATTGGCATAAGGAAAGCACAGTTGCAGTCGGTTGCCAGGACTCAAGTGGACGAGGGGGCTAAAGAAGCAATCTCGGCTCAGTCGGCAGAAAAAAGCTTGAATCGAGCAGAAATTCCAAATTCTAAATTTGTTATGAGCCTCAAAGAAAATGCAAACGGTTTCAATGTCAATTTGCACATGTGCATATTAGAAAGAAATTTAATAAAGCTTGAGAACAAATTGCTAAGTAATTTGCGGGGTGTTTGCTTAGAAGGGGGCCGAGAGTGGGAGTATTCTATTTCCGAAACGGAATTGATGCAGTTTTGTGCAAACCCAAATTGAAATGACAATAGACAATAGGCCAAACCGCACACCGAGCGGCACACAAGCCATCTACAATCCACAATCCGTTTGGAAAAGTTGCCTCCAGAGACGGAGCATCACCACAGCCCATTGAGCTGGTACCGGTCAAGTCAGCTGGAGCAGAACAATTGAAATAATTGCCCAAAATGTAGTCAGAGGCGGGACAGGAGCAGGAGCAGGAGCCGGAGCTGCTACATACACAGGTGGAGGAGCTAACCGATGTCTAATGGGAAAGAATAACACACACTCGTACTCGACTGTGTTGAGTTGGCCAGAAAGGAGAAACCCGAAACCTGCAGGCACAGCATGTCCATTTCCCAATGCCAACGCACAGGTAAATGGAAGGAGCTTAGGTTTTTGGGGAGAATGCTTCGAGGCCAAGGGTTCGACTTGTTAAATGCTCTGCAATTTCCCACTAGCTCTCCCCTTGGAGTGCTGGCCTGCGGAATTCAAAGACGCCTCCTCTTGAGCTCAACTAATTACCGAAACAATATTTGCCAACACACGATGGCCCCGTTCTCAAGTGGCGGCCACATAAATCTCAGGCTCCCGGGCAAGGATCACTCATTAGACGGGGCAGACATTGATAAACACATGAAATATGCCCGATGAGCTCCGTTTCAGCACATTAACAGGGCACTCAGATGCAGGCCCCGATGGAGAGAAATCAAATTGATTGATGGTCGGTCTGCGCGTCAAAGCAAATAAGTTCCAGCGAATGGATGGGCCCTACACACTGGATATCGACGCACCACGGAGCACTTTAAATCGGAACTGTGACCCAAAACTAGCCAGCAAGTTGCCTCATCACGGCCATGCCCGTCCACTAAGCCAGCCAGACAATGGTCGTAATAAAATTTTCAATATCATTTTTAGCAAATCATTTCAGTGACCTCCGGAGCGAGAGAATAAATATTAATAACTTGGCCAACCCGCAAAAAGGTGAAGGCTAAGCCCAGTTCTCAGTTCTCAGTAGTCAGTAGTCAGTATTCAGTCCTGTGCTAGCACCACAAACAGAATCCTACTGAGAGATGGAGCTTCTCAAATAATAATAATAATAAAGCAGCGGACGCAGCACAGGGAGGCACGTAAAGGAAGGGCAGTGAATAGACAAATAGTTTTGTTGCTGATGACAATACAAAAACATTTCAGACAGGACAAAGCGACCGAGCGGTAAATAAAAATAAAAAAGAAGCCAGCTTGCCGGCGCATAATAAAGAACGAGCAGAAAGGGTGTTCCAGCAATGGGTTTTGGTTTGAGATTGGGCCTACCGGCACTGAGGGTCTGTGTTACTGTACACGATATTTACACATAAAGACAAAAGTTTTAATTCTTTTTTTGTAATTTTGTAATATGTATTTTTAAATTTTAAAACATATTTTATTTAATATCAAGATTATTCATACATATATATCTCCTGTGTCCTATGTCCTGTGTATATGTATTGTGAAGCAATATTCCATATATAGCTTTGTATCTGGTAAGTGCTTTCTTATCTCAGTAAATCAGTTAAGTCAGATGTTAT
>JAEIIH010021235.1:0-14912 GCA_018904745.1 Drosophila orosa | reverse complement strand
CACTGCGTTGCAAACTTCTGACTAAAATTATAATACCCTGCAAGGGTATAAATATATATTACTTAAACTTCTAGCTGATTCCCGGTCGCTCACGCTGCGATCTCTGAGCGGACGGACTAACTAGCCCCTGTGACGGACCTCGGTCTGTGACGATGACGGTGACAGACAGGCGAGCGGGGCGGGTCCGAGCCCAGCTCCCAGCTCAGCTCTCGGCTCCGAGTTCTGTTCGGTTGGGTTTGGGTTCGGGTCTGGGTCTGGGCAAGCGTTTGATGTTATCTGGCATTCCTGGTGGTCACTTTTCTATCCACAATATCATTTCATTTAAATAGTCTGCCTCATTTTTTCTCCGAGGGTTTTTCGGCTCGGGGTTCTCGGTTGCCGCTCGCTGGCTTGTGCATATATCTTACCAATTTTTGTTTTGAAATGAACGTAATTAATTCATTTCGTTTTCATTGTGGCACATTCGCCGCTCTTCGGGCCGCGTCGCGTCGCGTGTTGGTGTCAAGAAATATCAAAACATCACATCAAATAAATGTTGAATACCCCAAGCGAATGCCCCCCTCGGCCCGGCCACTCCGCTGGCCCGCCCCTGCGGTGGCCCATAAAACTAACACCTTTTGCAACCTTTTGGCCAAAAAGTTTTCTGTTCCCTTTTCTGCTTTTCCACCAACATTTATGTTAATTCGAGTTTCCTTCACTTTTGTCAGCTATTTTCATATTTCATATTTTCTGTGAGCGCCAGCGTTGCGTGTGGAAATTCCCAGCCCTTCGCGGGGGAGTGGGCGAAATTCCCGAACAAAGTGGTAGATCGTTTAAAAAACAATAAAACACGAACAGCAGCAGAATCGGAGGAGAACGAGAACGTCCAGTTGCCAGGCATTAATTAAACTGTTCTACCACAACAAGCCCGGACCCGCCTCGATGGGAACTTTTCAATTATGTTCGGTGGCCCATCAAAAGGCCAATAAAAGCAAACAAAATTATCACCGAGCTGAGGTCGTAAAAGCCTTAGTTGGGTGCTAATAGGGGATAGATCTTTGGAGAGATACGAATGTAAATCAATGAAAACGGTAGGAGTTTTTAATTATTCAGCAAATACATTTCATTAAGAGAAAACTGACTATCTTTGTTATGTAAAACTCTATTAAAATATCGCCTACAATAATACGTGGAAGTCTAATTTCTTTAGATATTAAACATGGTAATCCTTCGTAAAACACCAGACGGAACAAATAAACCCAGTTCCACTCGAATATCGCATAATTCACATACAAACTATGAGTTTCCTGCGAGTTCTAAATACTTTAACCCTGACATTTGAATGATGGATAAGTTTTTCGTTTCTTTGCTTGGTTTATTTTACTATTTTTTTTTTTTTCGAACTGTGGCTAATTTTAGTTTTATCTAGGTGTCATCATAATCGTGTCAAAAGTATTTTCGAGATTTCGCACATTGATTGATATTGGTGGCTGAAAAAGTAGAAAGTTCTCTGCGTGTATTTGAGTATCTTAAACCGATTCCTAGCGAGTGACAAATCCCTGTAAAAATGTCCATTAATCTTAATGGCAAATGGGAGCGAGTTGCTCCTTTCTTCCTGCTCCAACTCCAGATCGCGGTCTGGTTATTGAAAAATGCTGATTAACACATTAGAGAACTCTTTGAATCGCAGACTGGTCAGCGTGCATCCAGGCCGCAGCCGAATATGTGGCTGCGTTTGTGCGTGAATGCCAATATGTCGAATGCTACCATTTATAACCATGATTGCTGATTATGCTGTTTCCCTGCCTGAGAATGGATGACATGACAGATGGACCCAAGCATGTGCGCAGAGCTCGCGGCGAGCATCCAGTATCCAGCATCGAGCATCCAGCATCCAGCATCCAACGCCCTGGGATTCCAGGGGAGCCGGAGCCACGAGGCAGCGGATCATTGCTCAGTGACAGTTCGGTTGCAGTGAGGCTCAAACGAGAGACTCTTATTTAAATAATCATTTTTTCTGACAGCCAACTTGACTTCCAGTTCGAAATGCCGAGGAGCAGCCCCTGCCCTCCGTCTCATGGCTCCCTCGGCTCCCTGCTGCAAGTTTCATTCTGGATTCGAGCTGCATCTCACGACCGCGGGCTGCACGCTTTAATTGTTTGTTTGACTTGCGGTCGCCCCTGCACCACACGGAGAAAATTCAATATTTATCAATTTACTCTATGAAAATTATGAGTTTGAGTTCCCATTTTTAATTAAAATACTATTTTTCAGAGGCTTAAATATGTCACTATATCGTTGGTTATTCTTAGAGCTTTTTAATATTGAAATATTTCTTATTTGGAAATGTTTCTGACAGTGCACTCCTGCCACCTCTCTGCCCCACCCTTCTGTCCCATCTTAGCGCCTGGTTCCACTTGCACGCGTCATTTCGAGGGGCTATCGGGATCGTATTTGGGTCTCGAGGCGGTTGGGTTTTGGGTGCGGCGCGTGGGGATCTTGGATCTTGGATCGGGGATCTCGGATCTCTGATCGGTTCGGCTGCATTTCGGTGCCCGGCCTCTGTGGCGTCGTTTAATTGAAAACGATGCATGTAAATGACACTTTTCAGCATTAATAAGCAAATATTTGTATGATTATTGGTGTAGCCAAGGGATTAACGTTTGAACTGTAAGTGGTCGGACGCTCGATGCTCCGATATCGCCGATCAGCGTCAGTTGGGCAACTCGAGTCATGAACAGGTTAAGTGCATTATGAACAGGCCCACAACGAACACAAATTGGTCAACAGGTTTGGAAGGAAGGATAGATGGACGGACTTAGTATTGAAAGGCGGGTAGTATTATTTAGTATTTGGAATATAAAATTAATCCTTGATATATTAAATTAGTGGGAATGTAGCTTTGAGTTATAACACAAAAATATTAATGCAGATACTCTAAAAAAGAATGGAAACAAGAACTATGCTTGGACCAAGAATTTATTAATTAAGAATTGATCAAAATTATTAAAATATAATTAAACTTTGTTATTTATAATTATTTTATTAAAATATACCAATAAACAAGATGTCAAGGTGACCCCATAAACGTTATATGCATCGTCTATTAAAATTTCTATACAATTATATTACTGAACTATTAAAAACTGTATTAATTCTCAGGGTGAGCCGCAAACATTTAACTTCAATAAATTATTATTTATTCATTTATCTGACCTCAAACTCTACAACAAACACTTCTATAAAAATCCGCCAATTAAAAGCTTACATGTGTATTTTGTGCAATTCATGAACTTTCAATAAAAATACTCGTTTTTTCAGGTCCCGCCGCTTCTTTTGGATAATCAACATTTCATTTATCATATGAATATATTATACGTTTTACGGAGTTTTTTTTATCAACGCAAATGTATTTTCTTAGCTGGCTAATTCCGAGATACAAAACTCCACTCGGCAATGTGACAAGTGACAACCTGACTGACTGCACAGGCATTGACAAAATTATCTGAAATATGCAAGAAATATGCCAAAGGAGAGTCCAAGAGAACGGCGAAAATTATGAGAGGTGGAGTGGGTCTTGGAGATTGGGCGGATCGGGGAGAATCTGGAAGACTGAAGAGCGGAGAAGGGAGGTATGCGAAATCTTTGGCATTTGAAGAGACATTCTTATTTTTAGGTGACATGCCCTCGGTGGGACGTCTCTTTTGAGTTTCTGTCTGAGACATCAAGTTGCTGTATGTCAGTTGTTATTTCTGCAGTGCTAATTGTTTATATATCTGCGGTTACTATTGTTAAAGTTCTACTTTCTCCCTTTGTGTATTTTGCTCATACTGTAGTATTAGTTTATTTGTTCCCTCAACTTCAAATTATTCTTATTCATAATCGTCTTCTTCTGGTTTCACTGGTTTGCTGATTCGTGTATCTTGGCCTGTCAATCAGTTTTGAAAGTCATCGTTTTATGGTTTTTTAAATATATTTTCTTTTCTTTATTATGCCTATATGCGAATAAGGGAGTGTATATTGGTTTGCATATTCACTGCCTGATTATATTAATTTATTCTTTTAGCTAATCTGTGATCTATTGAGGGAATCATTGGAGTTGACAATACTGGTTGTCTGGATGGTGAAAAGCTGAAATATGGCAATTAGCCAAATATGTGGTTCTCTAATTGCCGCGGGGTTTATTTTATTTATAATACATGTATAATTAAAAGTGTTGCGAAGGTGTAAAATATGTATAATCGAAGCTAAAGCTGCTATGTTTGTAATGTTTAATAAACCCAATTCAAAAGTATTGATATTTTCCATAGCGAATTTCGAGCGACGGCTTCTAAATATATGTTTCTATATATATTTAGAAGCTGCCACTCGAATCATAATGTAATCAGTTTTTTAGATAACAAATAGTTCTAGATGCAAGCTACAAAAATATTTCTACACTCACCTTGTGGCTTGGGAACATTCCTCTTGAGCTGCATCCACTTGTAGGTGGGAATGCTGCTGGAGTGATTTGGCGATTTTGATTGTGTGCTCGCGGGATGCGCGCCATTCGAGGCGGAGGCGGTGGAGGAGGACGTGGAGCTACCGGGCGAGATGACCCCGGCTCGCTGCTGGCGGGACAAGCCGCCGTTGGGCGACACGTTCTGTTGCTGCTGATGCTGTTGCTGCTGTCCCGCTGGCGATTGGTTCTGCGGATGTTGCGCCTGCTGCTGCTGATGCGCCTGCTGCTGCTGGTGCTGTTGCTGGAGCTGTGGGTGCTGCTGGTGAGAGTTGGTGGCCAGGTTGGCCAGATGCCCGTGCGCCAGGCCGTGATGCATGTGCGCGTGCATTCCCAGCGAATCCATGGCGTCCAGAGCATAGCCTCCCGCCAGGTGCTGCTGGTGGTGCCACATCTGCGACTGCGTGGCCTGCTGCATCATGGGATCCTGCTCCTCTAGCAGGAGGCCAGGACCGTAGCTGGCGTGCAGAACGGCGGCATACTTTTCCTCGATCTGGCCCCCATATCCGTGAACCGGGGCCTGGGCCTGGACCTGTGCCTGGGCCGTGGGATACATGCAGTCCAGGTTGGTGTACATCATTCCGTTCTCGGAGCTGATGATTGCTGCCTGCTGTTGCGCCTGCTGCTGCTGTTGGGGATTGGTGGCATTCGCAGCAGTCACCGGTGAGTTGTTGGCGGGCGGTGGTACGGTGGCCACGGCAGCAGTGGCATAGTACGAGTGCACGGAGTCACTTTCGTAGTACGAGTCCGCCGGCGAGTGGCTCGTGGGATGGAGTGGAGTACCCGGATTGCCTGCCGCCGCCGCACTCGTGGTGATTCCATACTCCGCCGCACTGGGGCTGAACAGATGCGAGTGGGGATAGAGCTGTTGCTGCTGCTGCTGCTGCTGCTGCACCACCTGGTGGTTCCCAGATGGCGGCGGTGTGAGCTGCGCCTGCTGCTGCGGATAGTAGCTCCCGGGTGAGCTGCTCTCGTAGCCATTGTAGGAGAGATGTTGCTGGTTCTGGTGGTGGTGCTGCTGCTGCTGTTGCTGGTGTTGTTGCAACTGCTGCTGGTGTTGCTGCAACTGCTGCTGATGTTGCTGCGGAACAAAGTAGCCGCTGGAGGTCGTAGCGGCCGCCGCTGCGGTGGAGCCATAGCCATCGTAGGCATTGGCGTGTGGGTGGTGGTGGTGCGGGTGGTTGCCGTACATGCTGCTTACGTCCATCATATTGTCCCGCCGGAACCGCACTTTCTCGGGATCTGGGTTCACTTTTCGGTTCGCCGGTGTTTCACTTCACTTTGCCGCACAGTTCTTCAAATCTCGAATATATCGAAAAGTATTACGCGACGGGGCTCTATATGCTATATCCTTATCTCTCTAGCAAACTGCAAACACGACACCCGATGACGATGACGACGACGACGACGTGCTGCCAGCGCGCTTACCAAGTCGTGACTGATTACTGGCCCGAACCCGATTTCGTTCAGACCATACAACAGTTTCACTCGGGCCACGCCTCCAATGTGACCATACTGTGGTCTCACTTCCACTTGCGGCGCTCAGTCATGGTGCTGAGTAATGGCATCTCATTCGCTCCCGCCTTATCAGTGGTTCGGCTCGGGGTTAGTCATATATGTGGACTCACTACCGGTTTTTGGCAGTTGCCGTTTCCATTTAGATTTTCACAGAGTTATGTTTCTTTTTTTTGCTATTCGCCATGGCAGGAGCGGACTATCGCAGCTCAAGATGGAAGATATGAAATATTCAAGGGATTGTATATTTAATGTTACAAAATAGCTATTTAGGATAACCGTCTGATGATAATTTAGAAAATATTTCGAAAATAAGCATGCTTAAAAATAAACCTTTAATGTGTTATTCTCTTATAAATAAAAGTTGTAAGAGAAATAACTTTAGCATTTTTTTTTTGAAAACTCACAGTTTTACAAAGTAAATGAAATTTATAAATAGTTTTGGAATAGTAATAGTAATAGTAATGAAATAGTATAATCTTAATTTTGGGTCTCTTCAAGATAATAGTATGGTTTTAATATTATATTGCAGATTTAACTTTTAAGTACTTACCTGATAAAATAGGACATATTAATTAGATCGTGTGGAATTTGTTAGATGTTTTTGCTTTTGGCTAATCATTAAGATGATTATAAGAAAAAGTTATAAGGCTATACACGTTTAGTTTTAATAGAGAGAAAAATAATAAAGAAAACATCTAATTAAGTGTTTCTCTGCCAAGTTTGAAATTGTGGTTTTTATTTTATTTATTTTATAAAAAGATCTCCAGAATTATAAAGTATTATAAATAAATCTGCAGGCCTAAAGGTACCATTGTTTGTATATCCTTAGTAAAAAAAAAAACAATCAACTCTTAAAACAGTTTCAATACAATATTGCTTACCAAAGAATTAGAATTGAAAGATTTAGTTGAAATGGATTTTAAGTGAAACGCACTCATTAGTTTTTCTTGCCAATCAATTGTTATTTGCCAATGGCGCCTGGTAAACTTATAATCCATTACTGTTATTGTTTATTTTTGCTGGCTAATTGTAACATAAATCAATGTAAATATACATATTCTATTTTCAAATATCGCCTCATAGCCCTAAGACATTTAAATCTGAATTAAATTCACACAGCTTACAGTTTGGGCCCGAAACGTTTCCCAGTTAATCCGGCCCTGCCGCCCGCTGATAGTATTAAAAGTTACGCCCCTGCCCATGCTCATGTCGACGTCTTGTTTTAACTGGAAACCCAATGTTGTGTGTTTGTTTTGTGGTTTTGGCACGTTTTAGCACCTCGCACGAAATTCCCAAATGAATTGACGGGCAGGTAAGGGAGAGGAGTGCGTCCGGGGCTGGGCAGCGGGCGCTAGGAATGGGTTTTGTGATTGGGATTGGGACTGGAACTCCGAGCAGGAGGAGCTGCAAACGGATGCTGACTGTGGCAGCTGTCAATCGTCATTTGCACATATGACAGCTCATCTATGGCAGCACTGTGGAATTTAAATCGTCGTCGACCGACTTCCCCGACCCCGACTCCTGGCATTATCTCCGGGTTGCGACTCCGTCTCAGTATCCGTCCCCGTCTCTGGACCTGGCTTTGGACTCCGACTCTGGCCCGACTCAGACTCAGACTCTGACTCAGTGGGATGCAATTCGTAGGCGCCCCCTACGAGTTATCCGGCATGTGTGTCTGTCACTTGGCGGAGATAGAGATACAACCGTCAGATATCTTCATGCACCTTTCACGCACAATGCATCATCTTTGGCTGTCTGGAGAAGTGCGTTGTTCCCTTTCCATCCATTGGGTATTTCTCGTTTTTTTGTACAACTTGATTGACATTTTCACAAGTTTTTGTCTCTACACTCGCACGGGGATTTCGGGGGATGAGAAGCGGGGCCACAGGAGTGAACTGAAGTGGCCATTCCATTCGTCCTTTCGGGCGTTCCTGCCCGACGCTCCAAGGTGATTTGTTATATTTTTCGGACAGCAGCAATTAATAGTAACAGGATGTGTGCGAGTGTCTTTCGACGTACATATGTACACAGGCAACTTACCCCAGTCCAATCCCAATACCACTCCCAATTCCAAAACTGAAACTGTCCCACATGGCTCAAGCAAACACTGAGTATCCTCGTTGCTACATGGAGCCTGGGGTTCGGACACCACCTGACAGTTGCCGGGGAGTTGGGCTTACATAGGTAGCACATAAGTGGTATTTCCTTTTTTTCCATCACAATGTAGTTGGTTAGCAAATTGATATGTCCTTTCCTTTCCTAATTTAGGGAGAACTTCTCATTTATAGGAGGCATTTACGCTCTCAATTTTATAAAATATAGGTAGAAGTAGAGAAATAAAAATCATTGTATCTTTAATTAAATCCGAGGTCTAGGTATCCAAACTGACGGGTATACTTACATATCTTAAGTTAACTTAACGTAACTTAAATGGTATCTAATATATTTATTAACAATCATTACATTTTAATAGACTAAGAAATGATTTAATAAAGAAATATATATCAACTATATTTCAATTGCCATCTTATTAAGGGTAGAGAATAACCCAATTAATAAGTTTTCCCAGTATCTGATAAGATCATCTTATCGCATTCGATTTACAAATCAAATAGGAGAATTTCCCCCTCATGAGTGCATATGTCTAGTCGATTGCTCGATGCAACTCCAACAATGACGTTCGGGGGATTTGTAAGTCGCGCCATTAATGTCTGCTTAGCGCCGTGGATATGTCGGAAGTAAGATATATGGGCTAGATGACGTCCCGGGCTGTTCCGAGGGGCGTCGAGTGAGTTACCATCGAACGGAATGGCCGAAAACTGGCCACAAGCTGACGCCAAGTTGATGGGCGCCGCCGCAGTTACAGCTCCACTCGAGCTGCCGTCTTTCGATTTACGCTGATTCGATTCGAATTTTGTTACAAAGCTTTGGGGTCTCTCCACACGGCAGCTCCTATCTGTCCGGTGTTTTGTTATCCGCTGTCCGCTGTCCGGTGTCCGGTGTCCATTGTCCGCCGGTGTCCGAGACGTGACGTGACGAGTATCTGGCGTAATTGGCACTGCACCAAATTGATGGATTGCCCGGCGCCGACTGTCACCGCTCCAAGAACAAAACTTGGCGGTACTTTTTGGGTTTCCTTTGTAATTTTTTTTTTTTTTTTGGGTAAATCGATATTTGTGCCATTTTTTTATTTTGGGAGTGTTTGGTTTCTGTGCAGCTTTTGACTCTGGCGTTTTGTTCGCTTCTGTAATGATTAATTAATCGAACCCACTTATCGAGCTCGGGTGAGACGGCGACGGATGCCTGTTGAATGGTGGCCAAGAGCTGTGCTAACTGGCCCGTCGCCGCTTTAATTGAATATGTAATTGGCCCAGACAAGCTCATTACGTTTATGAATACGATTTTAAGACTCCGCCTCCAATTAGTTGCCGAATTCATCACATGCCCGTTTTTGGGCTAATTCCTAAGCCCCTTTCGTGGGATCTCTTTGGGGGTTTTCTTGATTGATACCTGTAATTGGCCTAAAATATTTAAGGTGTTATAGAAATTCCTTTGCCCAAACACCTTGGTAAGAAATTAGGAGTGTGATGTTCTTATTTATATATTTTCCATTTTTATTTAAATAAAGTCCAAGTTAGGACTATGGAAATCTTACATATTAAAAAGATTTTCATTTATTATGAACTAATTTTATATAATTGACTTTGTACTTTATGCCAAACAGGTGTTAGAATTATAATTTAATTTTCATTGCTGCTAGCTCCTATTGAAAAACTTGGGCAATAACAATATTACCAAGAATGGAAGTTTACTTCGGGATACCGAAAATTCTTTACCCTAACAGTTTGAAATTTGATCATAGCTGAATTAAAAATGCTTTAATTTCAATTCGGAAAGTTTTCCTGTGTTAGTTTTTAGTAGATTAACAAATCTGTATACAAAATGAATCGTTTTAAAAAATTAAAATTTTTTCCAATTTTTGAAAATTTTAGTGACCCCTTATCAAATTTTGAAAAAATGGCAAAAAAATAAATTCCTGCCGGACTTGCCTAGTTCGATTCAGTTTTTAATTCTGATCAAGAATATATATGATTTATAGGGTCGGAAATGATTCCTTCACTGATTTGCAAGGTTCTGACTAAAATTATAATACCCTGGGTATAAAAATAGCTAAAAAATATACTAATTTCTAGCATTTTATATTTAGGTAATTTGATAGCCATATAATATCAATAATGTGATTATATTCGGTGACTAAATAGGAAAAAACACCAATAATTTATAGTATTTTGTAAATTAATGTTTGTTATAATTTAAATAAAATGAAAAATTAATTTTGTAATTCAATGTAATTAGAATTAGATTTTCTAACTTTTGGGAATTTTAGACTAACCAATGATGTTGCAATTTTAAACAGTATCCAAATAAACCAAACAATATAAAATCTTTTAGCCATTTTCCTAATTTCTCCTAAGAAGAACAATAAAAAAATGCATTGCAGAACATAAATGTATGGTCATTCTATATTATAGAAAATGGTTTTCTTGTAATACATTTGAAGTGTATTCAAAACTTTAATATTTGACCTGTCGATTACATTCATTTAGCTTTAATATTTCGTGTAATTCAAACCATGTCGGCGGACTCGTCAACGACCTTGAATGCTTAAGATGTAGAATTATGCAAAAACACAAATATGAAGCCGCCCGGCATTAAGCCAAATCCGACAGTTCGAGATTCGTTCATTTTAGAATCGGATAAAGTTAGAGCGGGACGACTCTCTGCACGCTCCCTGTATCCGCTGCGCAACTGAAGCGAGCCAATCGGAGCGGACTTCCATAGAACAGCCCCCGATTCCCAAATATCCCGTCTAAAATAACAGTCTTTCCTTGTTTCCCTTGCCGAAATGGGACTCCTGCAGGAGGCAGCTGCACAGGAGGATGGAAATAATTGCCATAGCATCGGTGCTTTATTGTTGATTGGCAGGCCACGGGGAAAAGGCGGCCCAAAGTTGTTGAACAAAATTTGGTAAGAGTACGACTGGCATTATAAATTAGAAATTCATTGAAAAGTATAACATTTTAAGGTAAACGTATCTGCAGCTACTAATTGATTTTTTGTTGTGTTTGTTAAGTGATTGGTATATTAAAATGCATATGTGTTTAACACAATAAAAGAAGTTAATTTTAATTTACATAAAAGTCATTCCTCCTTGAAATGAATATTATTTAAATAATTACTTTGACCCGTGCAATTCATACATATTTTAAATATGATATGTTTTTGTTCACAGAAAAGATAAAAATGTATTGACTTGGCAGCATACTTTTCGGCGGATAGCGTCAAATGCCCGAACTTAAGCATTTTCAAAAAAACATATAGACAACTTAAATCATATACACTCCCAATCAGTATTAAATGTTTGGGTAATTTAATTTGTAAAGGTGGCGCCGCCACAGCGAAGTGCAAGATTCGTGATAAGCGATCGTGCCGCTAGATGGCGTCATTCCTAAAAATTGTAGAGTGTAAAAAATATGTTTATTTTTAATTTGTATAATTTATTATTATTATTATTACCATTTTTATTATGGATATATTGTCTATCTAAAAAGCAGCAAGTAGCGGTTTCATCGTACAAAGCAAAACAGTCAAAGCGACGTAACCCCTTCCAAACTTAAAATTTAAGACTTAACATTTTTTTTGCATGAATATTCTTATTATTACTCCAGGCCAATATTTAATCAGCTAAATGCGCAACTCTTTTAATCAGAATTCCTCTGAAGCGTTAACGAATCTTAGTTCGGAATGACAGCGCTAAAAAATGTAAGGAGCTGTAGGCCCAAGCAGCAGCCCAAAAGCTGCCTGAAAACCTGTCGATTGCCTGATAAACTTGTTGGGGCATTGGTAAAGTCAACTCCAATTAGGCGGTCTAGAGCGAGACTGGACGGGAGGTCCAGTCGCTCCGATGACCTTGCAGGGACCCAGACCCCGATCCAGATCCCGCGGCAGATGCAGGCGACTGTGGCATTGGGTCAACCGGCAGCCAGTTCCCTATATAAACCGAGGTCCCAGCCGAAGTTAATTTGTGTAAATTCAGCTACCAACAGGAGCAAACCTTAGTCCTCTTCTACTCGAGAATCGCACAATCATGCTGAGCAAAGTGAGCATTGAAGTGATCCTTTTGCAGGCCAAGACATTACTGATATCGTGATATCTCATCCCTTACAGATTACACTTTTTGTGGCCCTTTTAGCTGTGGCTCAAGCTGGCTTGCTTCCCGTGAAATCGTCGGAAAGCGATGCTACCTTCGACTCCCATCCGCGCTACTCCTTCGGCTACGATGTTCAAGACTCGGAGACCGGAGACGTCAAGTCCCAGTCGGAATCGCGGGACGGAGATGTGGTCCAGGGCCATTACTCCGTGAACGATGCTGATGGCTACAGAAGAACCGTGGAGTACACCGCCGACGATGTGCATGGCTTCAATGCGGTGGTGCGACGGGAGCCACTGTCCAGTGCTGGCCTGTTGGTGAAGCCACAGGCCGCAGTGGTGGCCCCAAAGGTTCAGTTCCAGCAGAAGCCGCTGAAGAAGCTGCCTGCCCTGAAGCCCCTCTCCCAGGCATCCGCTGTGGTGCATCGATCCTATGCTCCAGTGATCCACCATGCTCCCGTGACCCACCATGTGCTGCATCATGCCGCACCCACGCATGCTATCGTCTCGCACCATGTGCCTCTGCTGAAGTCCTCTCTGCACCACGGACACCATCCCCATGCCATTTCCTATGTGTTCTAGGGGAAGCTATCCATTAACTACGAATGTAATTGAATAAAGTTAAAATCTAAACAATTATAGTTTTTCTGTAAAAATATTCGGGAGATTACTTAGTATTGTAACTCCTGCGAATACCATTTAAAATTAATTTTTTTTACCAGAAATATCATTAAATATTTTAATTAAAGCCTTAATAATAACATTGCGGAAACTCTATTAAAAATAACAATAATAATTCTCCAGAGAAACATGTAAGAAGGTAATAAACCCTTGTCACCCTACTCTGAGATACCCGGTACTCGCTGCCTAATTCCATTCGGCATGACAGATCTGCTAGAATTCCTCAAAATGTGATCAGCAATGACTTGTCTTTGTTGGGTGGCCATTCGGAAGTGCGGTGGCCACAATAAACCAGAGCTTGAAATCCAATTAGCGTTCAACTGGAGCGACAGCGACACCGAAAAAAACGCTTAAGGTCGCGACGAGTTATGGTTAATCGGAATCGAAATGGGTGAGCTTGCAAAGTGCATAGTCGATTTGAAAAACCGTTGTTATGCATTTGCGCATGCGCTGCATACGATATGGCTGCCATTAGTGCGCGGACATTTTTCGAAAGCGCTTTAGCGATCATCATTAAGGTGGATCGATTTTCGGGATGGGGAATATAGGGGGCTGCCACGACTGCACGTTTGGGTATGCGACTTCTGAGGCCAATATTAATTCGGCTGCCCGCTCAGGTGCGATTCAATCAAGAAGGCATTATGCTCGCCGCGGCTTTGTCACCGTCACCGCTCAGCCTTGTCCCCAAGTCTTCCCCCGCTTCTAGTCTTGAGCGTCTCGCATTTTGATATGGTCGGCGCGGTTTTGTGACGCAAGTGCACGCCGCTGACATCGAACGCGGGCGAAGTGCCATCGAGGCGGTATAAAAGCCCCAGTTGGACGCTGTTCAAATCAGTTCACCACCAATTACGGTATCTAGAGCAGCCAATCCCAACCCAAACAACCAACAATGGCATTCAAAGTAAGGACTAAGTTCTCAAGTGCAAACCAAGTGACAAGTGCGAATACACAGAGGAAAAACTGAATAAACCGAAATAAGATCAATCTGAAATTGATCAAGGACATTATTGGATCAAAAACGTATAACTATGTCAGCATCCCTGAGTTCAAAATGATCTTGAAGAAAATATTATACCTACTCACATACGGATCTTATTACCAATGATGCAGTTGAATTTTCTGTTGATATAATATAGAGTAAATTAATTAATTAATTATTAATTTGTTTGCTAATTGCAGTTCACCATCCTTTTCGCCGCCTGCATCGCCGTGGCCAGCGCTGGTCTCATTCCCGCCGCCGCTCCCTTGGCCGCCGTTGCCCAGGTTGAGGAGTACGACCCCCATCCTCAGTACACCTACGGCTATGACGTCAAGGACGCCATCTCCGGCGATTCGAAGACCCAGGTGGAGAGCCGCGACGGCGACATTGTCCAGGGCCAGTACTCGCTGAACGACGCTGATGGCTACCGTCGCATTGTGGACTACACCGCCGATCCCATTAACGGATTCAACGCTGTCGTCCGTCGTGAGCCCCTTGTGGCCGCCGTTGCTGCTGCCCCCGCGGCTGTGGTTGCCGCCCCCGCGCCAGTTGTCCGTGCCGCTGTCGCCGCTCCCGTTGTCCGTGCTGCCCCTCTGACTGCCGCCTACGCCGCTGCTCCCGCTCCCCTGGCTTACGCTGCTGCCCCAGCTCCTCTGGCCTACGCTGCTGCCCCAGCTCCTCTGGCCTACGCTGCTGCCCCGGCGCCAATTGTCAAGGCCGCTGCTCCTCTGGTCGCTGCTGGACCTGCCATCGTCAAGACCCAGTTCGCCTCTCCCCTTATCTCGTACGCCTATTAATGACCTCTTTAATAGGTGACCACGACCCGAACATTGCCGTTAGTTGTTATTGAATAAAAGGATGTGATCTAATTGAATGGAAATTATTCGAATGCTTTTATTTGGGGAGTCTTATACTATTTGTTTAAAATTTATTTATCAATTTTTACCTTTATAAAGAAGCAATTTCCCGTACTCTAGTATATCGGACAAAAGTTGGTATCAACAACTAATTTTATTTCAGAAAAGCATAAACACTATTAAAAGTATT
>JAEIIH010021215.1:0-14843 GCA_018904745.1 Drosophila orosa | reverse complement strand
ATAATTAATTTCTTTTATTTAATATCTTGGCTATTTAAGTAGTTAAAATAATAATACAATCATACATATGTAGAAAATAAAGGTATAAGTAAGCTACTCAACCCGATCTAAACCCCTTTTAAAGCCCCTTTTGAAGCCCCTTTAGATGCCTCACTTAATACCCTAGTATTTCCCCAAGTGTACTTCGTGTGAGTGCATTCGCAGCGTCTTCAGTGTCCCATTGATGAATATTATCCACTGTTTGGACACAGCTCGATGACATAATTCCCCCATGAATGCTGCTCGCTGAATGCAGCCGTAAGCCCAAGACCCACTCTAATTTTTATTGAATCTCCGACCTCGGATTGGGAAAGTATCTCCTCTAACCCCCTCCTACCGCTCGACAAACTGCAGCCAAATGCCGCCCTTGTGGACACCCACAAAGATGTGCGGATCCAGCTCGATGCCCGGCAGGGTACGAGGGCTGACCAGCACGTGGAATCGCTGCACGATGGCCGCCAGGGCGGCCTTGGCCAGGGCCAAGCCCAGACGCATGCCCACGCACTGCCTCGGCCCGTTGCCGAAGCCAAAGAACACGCCCTGCTGCTTGTAGCTCTTCAAGCCGCCGTCCAGGAAGCGTTCCGGCCGGAATACCCCCGGCTCGGGATAGTAATCCGGATCATGGTGCAATGCATACACGGGAATCATCAGTTTGTCGCCAGGCCGCACCTTCAGGGGCTCCGAATGATGTCTGCCTCGCAGCTCGTACTCCCGGGTGCAGGTCTTCGAGGCCCAGCCAGCAGCTGGATAGATGCGCATGCTCTCTGGAAGGATAGAGATGGGGGAATGAGCTTGGATTCTGGGTTACCTCTGGGTTTAACTCACCATCAAAGCAGGCACTCAGGTAGGGCAGGTCAATGAGCGAGTCCAGATCGGGCAGCTGTCCGCCGGGGCTTGCCTGCTGCAGTTCCTCGAACAGGCGCTGCTGGCACTCCGGATATCGCCCCAGCTACACGGGATTTTAAAGTACAATTAAAGCTGGAAGGGAATCTTCTTGAGGAAACCTTACCAGCAGCAGACAATGCGCTATGCTGTTGGAGGTGGTGTCCAGTCCATCGAACATAAAGGTCATGGCATGCGAGGCCATGTCCTCCTCGCTGAGGCTGTGCTCCCGCTGCATCTCCAGCAGGTGATTGATGAAGTCGTTTCGCTCCTGTCGCTGGCCACGGCGCAGGCGCAGAGCCTTGCTAATCATATCCCCAAAGAAGCGATCAAAGGAGTGCGGGAAGACCTTGGGACGCAGGCGACGCGGCAGGTTCGGAAACAAGCCACAGACGGCGCCGGCAATGGCCAGTCCCCGGTTTTCGGCGGACATCTCCTGGTTATGCCGCATCACCGGCAGGGGATTGTCGGTGAAGGTAAGCGCCTGAATGCCCAGGACGCAATCGAACAGGGATTCGCCAGTGAAACGCAGACCGACCTGTAAACATATATAGAATAAGGATCAAGCTGGAAAGTTTTTTCTTTCTCTTCAGCAGGTAGTCACATCAACTGCATCCAGTTCCTCGGTGCCGCCGGGTGCCTTCCGCTTGATAAAGTCACAGAGATCCAGGCAGACACGCTGCATGATGGCGTGCGTGGTGCGAATGCGTCCATTGGTCAGCAAAGTGGAGAAGATGGCACGCTGGCGACGCCACTCGTCGCCCTCGAGCACAAAGGGATTGAGGGCAATCAGCTTGTCCTTGTTTGTGTCCACCATCTGGGAGGCATCGTTGTCCTCGAAGTGACGGAAGGCACTCACAACAATCTCATAGATGAGTCGCGGCTCCAGTACCAGCAACTTGGGGGCACGCAGCAGATAGCAACCCAGGTAGCTTTCCGTGTCGCGGTATTGCCTGGAATAGGAAGGGGGTTAGTACAGGGATTGATCCTGGTTATGCTTGAGATTCTTTACATGTACAGATCCCGCATGTCCATGGTAAAGTGCTGTCGCGGCCAGATAATATTGGGAAAGGAGCCCAGCAGCGGCAGACAACGCGGCTCCAGAACACCCCGCCGGCGCCAGTGGCCAAAGGTGGACACCAGGAAGCCATAGAGCAGGCCCAGCAGCGTGACAATACCCAGCAGCAGTGATCCCAACATGACGGCGTTATGAGAGGCACTGAGTGGGCGAAACTAATGAAAATGGGGAATTGAGGAACCGGTGAACCGAGAAACCGGGAAACAGGGGGACAGAGACACCAGAGCCACCGGAGAACCTAGGCATCCACGGGGTGGCACAAGGGGTAGATGATAGCTGCCTAGCGTGTCTCTCAAGCTCGGCTTTGCGTGCGTTGTGTCTCTGGAATGATGGGGTGCCATTATCGAATCAACTACCTTTATATATTATAAAGTATATTAGTATGTGTATATATATTATCAGCACAGACAGCGGGTTCCAACTATGGGATACCAAGCTCTTGAAGCTTTGAGAAAAAGCCTAGCTGGACACATTTTTTAAGCAAATTGTAACCTTTACAGAATGCAAGTAATTATGTTGGATTCTAAATCAATTGAAACGAACTGAAGGTCTTTTTATCCTTTACAAAATGTAAACCAAGATGTAATCAACCGAAAAGCCACCTCAGAATATGCAATAAAGTCTTTAAAGAAATCAGATTTATGCCTGTCTGAAAAACAGAGTTCTTAGAGCCCTAGACTTGGCTTTGAAAAGAAGGAGTTCTTTATGGTAATATTCCATGACGCGAGGAAAGCAAAATAAGAAGAAAACAAAAGAAAACAAAAAGAAGTCTTAAACAATATGGCATTATGACTTTCTAATTGTGGAACGAACAACACCCCCGATTGGGGTTATAACAAATAGTAAGTATTCATTTTTGGCTTTAATGTTAACAAACTGGGATGCTAAGCTTCTAAGCGTGTGCGCTGTGCAAATGGAGAGCGGAGAGAACAATGCCGGAGATTGGAGCCCAGACAGACGGATCAGGGTGATGTTTATCCAGGCCAAACAACGCCGATCTTCGAGAGAATGGATGCTGGCTTGCTGGCTGGCTAGATGGATATATAAACCCCGGAGAGAATCTGAAAAGTATCACAGTTTGAGGTTCCCAAGCTCCAGAACAAGATGCGATTCTTTTGCCTACTCCTCTTGGCCTGCCTGGTGACTCTGGCCAACAGTGTGACGCCTTCGGCAACAACCTCATCGGATCCCACTTCCTCCTCGACCACCTCGTCGGATCCCACATCCTCGTCTTCCTCGTCGACCTCGCCCAGCTCCTCCACGACATCTTCGACCTCACCCAGCTCCTCCTCGACCTCGCCCAGCTCCAGCACTAGCTCCACTTCACCCACTTCATCTTCAAGCTCAACGCCCAGCTCGTCCTCTTCCTCCACTTCACCCACCGCCACCGCTACTACCGCAGCACCTGCCACCAACACGGCCACTACAGCGCCCTCTTCGTCCTCCTCGTCCTCGTCCAGCAAGAAGAGCAAGCGGACCGAAAGGCGGCGCGAGCGAAGAAGGCGTGAGAAGAGGAGGGAGCGCAGGATCAGGAACAGGGAGAGAAGGAACAGGAACAACAGGCGTAACCGTCGCAGCGGTTAAACAGGACTCAGGACTCAGGACTCAAGGATGATAACCCCCAACCCACCGAATTAATGCATTTAAGATACCACTTATCTTTTTTATTCGTAAAATAAAGTCAACAAATGAGCCAATTTTATTATATTTAACAAAGGGTTCTTCGTGAAAGGTATCAAGGTAATACTGTATAGATAGATATGATTTTAATTAATGTATATTAAATATTAAAAATGTATAAAAGTACCAAGATATCGAGGTATAAAGGTATCAAGGTTTTAACTGAAAAAGTCTTTAGCTTTCGAAAGTTGTAAAAGCAAAAGGATAACAGCTTTTACCACTGCAACAGGACACAAGTTTTTACCACTGCAAATTCTTGTGCATTTTATTGATCAACGAATTGAATTTAATTCAATTTTGTTAATAAATTTGGGTAATAAATATAATTAATATAAGTATATAGGATATCTTTCCAAATATCTAAGATTATATGCTTGTATAATCATTTTATTCAGCTGAAGTTTGCAACGCAGCGAAGGTAGCTTTTCAAACTGTTTTAAATATTCTGTGTTCAGCATCAGTAGCCATTTCTCCCTCTTCCCTCTATTCCAACTATCATTTATCATTTATCATTATCATATATTTTAAACCAAAAAACAACCCAAGCCTGGCACATAGCCACCCCTATTTCTACGAACAAGGGGTACTTGATTAAATTACGAGACTAGAGAGGTCATAGGTCAAGAGATCGGATGGTGACAGTCCCGCTCAATGATCACCTGGCAAACTGCCAACCCTGAGTCACGGTGGAGCTCAAAGCCAGCAGACAATGGAACACATAATTCAACAAAAGAGTCTACATTCTTGGGGGCCTTGTGATAACTTTCCACAGCATCGAGCATCGGATCTTTCCTAATTTTAATTTTATTTTTATAAAAATCACCTGCAATACCTAATCCTTGCCATGGCTAATTGTGTGTGATTTAAACTGAAGCGAATGGATCTCTGTGGGTTGCCTCTCTCCAAGACCCATCCAGTGGAGTCGATCAATCAACCCAAAAATCGGGTCCACATCGAGGGATTTGTGCAGTAGTCGTCGGCAGCTCCATAAATCATCGATGGGTTGTTCAAAGATTGATTGGTAATTTCCATAAACGGCAGGTTTACAAGGAAAGACAAGAAAATAAAAGGTAACTTCGAGAAGCCAAAGTTTGCAATTTGTTCACGGGACCGAATTGTAAATCAATCATAACTTAGTCGAAAATGTATTAAACTCAATTCGGAAGCTAGTCTTTTGTAGTTTTTTAGTATGTTAAAAAATCTGTTTACTGAATTTTTGAAAATTTTAACCCCTTACCTTTTTTTTGCAAAATTGAGTATATTTTTTTCGTGGCTATATTGACTCGGCTGTTAATGCTGATCAAGAATATATGTATATGGTTTATAGGGTCGAATATGACTCCTTCGCTAAGTTTCAAGCTTCTGACTGAAAGTATAATACCCTGCAATGGTATTAAGTAAATATTTAATATCAAATGCCTCACGTAATGCACAAACAATGATAAAATAATTTCTAAAAATAGGTTTTATTTTCCAAAACATCATCTAATGCCAGAAACCTCAAGTAATTCCTAACCCTGGAAGAATAATTACGCGTGAATGCATGGTTTTCTTGGAAATGATTAGAAAATTCCAAAAACAAAATAAGTTAATTGAAAAATAACGTTGCTTAAATTTGTGGCTTTCCTTAAAAATAATGTAATATTTCTCTAATCTAAACAAGGGTATAAATATATATTTATTTAGTTAAAAATAAGACCAACCATTAACGTTTCTAAAAATAAATAATAATAATAATGTTAACAAAATACAATAATGCGAATAAATGATACTTGTTTATTTACATTTTCTGCAAGTGTAGCTCTAGTTCCCACTGGTGACAATGAGTCTCTGGAGAGCGAGGCGCATCCAATTGATTTGACCTCCCGAGGGCAGCTCTTAAACCGAAGCAAATCCAAACTGCATAAATCTTGGATAGCTTCCCCGAAACTATATACAACACAATCGTTTTTACATCTATCTTTGTATCCAATATATTATGTATTACATTTATTCATAAATATTATGAAATAGTTACATAATTATTTACATAAATGTGTTGTCTATAAGTTTCCTGATCAGAACTCAGTAACCAAGAGTATTGGTAAATTGTTTGATTTGTAAGACGTTTGTTGTTTGTTTTTTATTTGTAAATCAAATGTAAATTGTTGAAAACCTACAAAAGGTTTTTGTGGAATCTTTCAGCAAAGGCACATCATCTTTGACTAATCTGGAGGTGTGGTTGGGTCTGGTTCCAGTGTAGCTAGGATCGTCTTTGCTTTGGATACCTCCTCTTCTGCATTAACCACGTCCTGATTTCTGCCCCTCTCCTTCTTCTTGAGCTTCTTGGTTCTTTTCCTTCTCAATTTCGCCTTCTCCTTCGTCATCTTCTGATCCCTCTTGATACCTGTGGAATATTTGTTAATTGTTAAAGTTGATTATTATTTGTTATAATTTGTATATGTAAATATGTGGAAGTTGGCTCCTCGATTTGACCTAATTGAGTACAGCAAAATCAGTTCGTCGTCTCCGCAACCTTTTTTCGTCTCTTTCACACTTTCTTCTTTCTTCTCCCCTCAAAATTGTGTGTCTAGTTGTCTCTGTCACTCTGCTGCTTGCTGCCTCACTTGGCAACAGACTCAATTTTCTGCCACTATGCTCCCTCTCTTTCTAATTTGCACTGCGACTGCGCCACACGCTTGGCAACAAGCAACAAAGTTCCTAAAAGTGGCTAGTCATGGTAGCGCCCGTTTCCAAGGGAAACGCACATACTACTGCACCTGGGGCGAATTAACTATCTTCGAAATATGCATAATATTTGTTAATTGTTAAAGTTGTTTAATATTTGTTATAATTTGTATATGTAAATATGTGGAAGTTGGCTCCCTGATTTGACCTAATTGAGCACAGCTAAATCAGCTCGTCGTCTCCGCAACCTTTTCCTTCTCTTTCACACTTTCTTCTTTCTTCTCCCCTTAAAGTTGTGTGTGTAGTTGTCTCTGTCACTCTGCTGCTTGCTGCCTCACTTGGCAACAGACTCAATTTTCTGTCATTATGCTCTTTCCTCTCTTTCTAATTTGCACTGCGCATGCGCCACACGCTTGGCAACAAGCAACAAAGTTCCTAAAAGTGTCTAGTCATGGTAGCGCCCTTTTCCAAGGGAAATGCACATACTACTGCACTTGGGGCCAATTAACTATCTTCGAAATATGCATAATAGTTGCAAATTACTTTAGCTTAACTTACATGCCGGCAGCCATTTCCTCCTCCTTGGTTAGATCATCGCCCAATATTCTTGAGGCACGCTTGGGTCTCGCTGGTGTGTATTTGGGATCCGGAGGAATGGGTCTTCTTCCCGGGGGGGTGACTGGGTCAGGGAGTTTGGGTACCTTAAAAGCGTCCATGTTCCGGGTGTTCTTGCTAGTACAAGTAAAGTTGAGGATGCAATAAAAGCTGTGCTCCCGACACGTGTGCTTCCCTTGACGTGATAAATGAAAGTGGTAGCAGAGGCGCAAGTTTGACAGTGACATTGGCATTACAATTGTCAATTCATTTTATGGCAACTCTGATTTGTCTACTTAGAACTCTCAGCTACAACTCTTCAAGCAAGAACGGTTTATAATTAACCGATAACATTATTTGAAAATTTGAAAATGTGCATAACGGTCGGATGTATGTACATCCACATTCCAAATTTTTTCTAGCTCTCCTTAATGAGCTTTAAAGAACTTACAAAATAAACAAGAGAGTGCTTAGTTTTATTTAATAAGTTTATTATTTGGCGGCTAGTCATTGGTTAGCAAAGGCCGCTGTGAAGATTGCTGATTTTACATATTTACAAATTGCTAGCGTTGCACAAAACAGATATATGTACACACACGGACATTGTACAGTTTGGGGACCGGGACAAGGTAGATATATATAGCGAGATATATGTCGTATGTGGTGGGGGGAGCGGGAAGGTCGTCGTCGATTGCACGGTTATTAATTTATATTTACGTAGATTAAAAAAAATATATAGTAAGATTACAGAAAATAACACGAGGATGGAGTCCGGCTTCTGGTGATTCTACAACAATCAAGAGTCGCTGAGAATATCCTTTAATATCGAGCTGGAGTTCCGCGACGGCGCAAACTCATTGGAGCCCATGGCCAGCGACTGTGGCGATCCTCCGCCGACTCCTCCTACAACTGGCGGCGGCGTTGCTGGTATCCCCGCTGCTGCTGCTGCTGCTGCCTCTTGACTGGCGGCCACCGGCAAGTGTGGTGGTACCTGCGCTGTCTGCAGGGGAAGCGTCGAGCCGGAGCTTGTGTCCATCTGTCCCGCCGCCATGCTAAGCAAAGTGGGACGCGACGCTTGCTGGTTTTGTGGCTGCGATTCCTGCTCCAAGAACTGCACAAAGGCCTGCACCAGGTTATCCTTGCCGCGGGCAGAACCTAAGACAAAAGTGTGAAATTAGTTAAAGCTCTTAGCTTTTGAGGAAACTTAACCCATACCTGCGCCTGCACCAGCCCCCGAGGGTGATCCACTGCCTCCCAAAATGGCACCCAGCCAGCTGGTCTGCTGCTTGTTGAGCCCCACCTTGTCGGCCTCCTGGGCACTGAAGTCCAGCACGGAGGAGATCATGCGCAGCACCTGCTGCTTGTCGCCGGCATGCCCACTGACCACATACCCAATCAGCAGGCTCTTGATGAGGCTCTTGTCTATGCGATCCGTCTGGCTGCTCTCGCTGGTGCTGAGGCTCTGCTCCAGTCGACCGTTGGCCTCCTTCAGGCTCTCCACTAAGCGCGAGATAGGAAGAGAAAGCAAACAGGGATTAGTATCTGACTTTGGTATAAGTAAAAGCATTAATGTCGGTCAGGGGGAGGTTCAGTTTTTAAAGGAACTTGGATGGGATTCAAGGCACATATCCGTGGAGAAGCGCGCGCGTTGGTCGGTTGGTTGGTTTGCTTGGTTGTTTGGTTTGCTTGGTTGGCATGCGGTTAGTGCGTTCGGTGCACGGCGTAGTATGACATAAGTACTGGTTGTTGGATTTATGGCACACCAGTACCTGATGTAATACTCAACCGTACAGACGCTGGGCTCCTGTGGTCTGGTCAGCTCTGATCTGCTGTGGCGGCGACTGTGACTGTAGCTTGGACTGTGGCTGGCGGTGGGTAGCCGCCTCTCCTCTCGGATTCAAATGCAAAATGCAAATGCAGCAAATCAAAAATCAATAAACAAAAAAAAAACGAACTCAAAAGGCAAATACGAAACGAAACAGAATCCCGAATGAGACACTCATCGGGGGGATTTAAGTTTGGATAGAATACGGTGTAGGCATATATAGTAATATATAGAGGAGGACATGCAGAGTATATATAGTACATAGCTATTTGGAGGAGTGTGTGTACATAATATGTGGCAAAGGCCGCAGTCTCGAGCAATCTCCAATTGCAAAGTGAGTGCGTCGAATGGCTTAAACCGCTCACATTTACAAATTGAGATTATTCAATGCTGCAGATACAAAACGGTTCTTCTTTTCATCATCTTTTTCATTGTTTCTCTTTACGGATTACGGGTTACGAATTACGAATTACGGATAACGGATGGTACGGTTTACGAACTGATTATACGGTTTTATACGTTTGTTTATATAGGGGGAGGACTCTTATGTGTGTTCTTCTGTGTGTATGTCACGGTGTCTTGTATGGATATTTATATATATTTATAGTCACAATCAATAATCAATTAATTACAAATCAACAAAAATAATAACAATAAAGGCAATTAAATTATAATAATAAAAGCAAACAAGGTAGGACAACGATGGAAAAGCATATAAGTTATCAATGTTTTTCTGTCACTATTAAATATAAAACAATAAAGCTACTTGTGGCGGTCTTGCAAACACACACAAAAAGCATACAAAATGTACATTTAATTACACGAATAATGTAATTTTAACTAATATTATTATATTTAAATATTATATGAATAGTTAATCAATACTTGTTGCTTCTACAATTACAACAAACATGGAGAAGGTTTTAAAAGCTACAAATCACAGTTCAAGCTTACACACAAAGTATAACTATTTTCTAATTAGGATTTAACAAACATTCAAGGCGCCTACACAATATATATTCTTGTGGCTTCTAGTGGTGCTTTTTTTGTGCTCTTTAAACAATCATTATTCAGAGGTGCAACATCAAGTGGTTAATAATTATTTTGCTAATTTTAAAGCGGACTCAGAAGCGGACAAGTCAGTCGTTTGATTACCTGGTGGAGAGAGAGGTGGTGGAGTTAACAGCCAATACAGTTCTTTATTTTAGCTTTTCTTTTTTTTTGTTGCCACACGTGCTGTAGGTGCATTAGGTCTTTCTTTTTATATTCCAAATTACAGATTTTACAAATCGTTTTTGTGGTGTTTTTGGTTTAGGTTTTTGTTTTGTTTTGTTTTAGTTTTAGATTTCTTTTATTTTTGGTGATTAAATGCAATTCAAAAAAGTCGATACCAACTGAAATTCCGAGTGTTTCATATTTACGCTTAGCTCCCAGAATTACCAGCTGATATTTACCTTTGAGAATCGTGTGAGGAGGTGACACTGGTGGTTCTCTTTGCTAATCTCTCACTTTCTCGGCTTGATTCGCTAACAAACAAATGAGTGTGCCTTAACCTTCTTCTTTTTTTCTTTCTTTTTGAGTGATTCAGTGGGTTAAACAGTGAGCGAGTGTGTGTGGCTGCTGCTGGGGTTAAGTACATGCCGGGGGGTCACCCAAGGTGCTTTAACAGAGGCTTGGCTTTTATACATTTCTTTTTTTTTTTTGGGTTAGTCAACAAGTGTGGTGGTAGTAGTAGTAGTAGTGGTAGTAGTACAAGTCTCCCCTGGATGGATCACCTCTCTTGTCTAGCAGACTCACCTTCATCCCTGAGCACGGCTATGGTTTGCTGGCCCGCCTCCAGCTGATCGGACAGGCGGGCCGCCGCCCTCAGTCCCTGGTTGGCATCGGCCAACTGCTGCTGCAGGGCACCCATCTCGGCCTGCAGCTGCCCCTGGCGATCCAATTGGGACTGCATCTCGCGCCGGATGCGCTGTGTGGCCAACTCAATGTCGTGGTCTTTGTCTGCCAGGGATTTCAATTTGTATTTAATAATTAATTCTCTTGCTTCTTGTGAATTATTATTTTAGTTACCATTTTGGAATTGTTCCAGGGCGCACTGCAGATTGGTCAGCGCCGCCTGCTGTTTGAGCTCCCGATCCTCGCACTGTCCCAGCTTGGCCAGGAGCTCATCCCGCTGCTGCTGGAGCAGAGCATGCTGGGCCTGCAGTGTCTCCGCCTGCTGATTCGCCCGAATGCTGCAAGGGATACAGGAAGAAGGTGTTAGTAATCAGGATTTATAGGAATAATTATAAAAGCTTTTCCAGCGTTTTCCCCCCATGACCAGCGGTAGTAGTAGTAGTCTTATGTAAGGCGTCACGACTTTAAAACTTAAAGCCGAACGTTTTGAAATTGATTTTCCGGCTGGCGATAACAATGCACACTTGCGGAAGTGTCGCCGGCAATTTGCATGGTCTGGTTACCAGTCTCAGGGTAACATGTGGCGAATGCAATTAGCCAGCTTCGATCGCTTATCGCCCAAAACGGCGTGGGTGTGACCAATGACACCAAGGTGACACCTACCTGGCCGATGTGTAGGCTGTGCTGGACTTGGACGCCTCCTGCTCGAGCACCGCCTGGCGGGCGCGTGACTCCTGCAGCTCTTGCTGCAGCTCCACCGTCTCCTGGGTGTGCAGCTCCTCAATTTCCAGGAGATGTGCTCGCAGGCGTTCCAGATCGCGCTGCACGCTGCCTTGCTGCTCCTGGGACTCGGCCTGCTGTTGCTGGAGCAGGCGTTGATTGGTTTGCTCCGTCAGCAGGTTGGTGGTGAGTATGTCGGACTTTTCCTTGAGGAAGGCAATCTGATCCTGCAGCTTCTCGCGCTCTTTGGCCACGTCCTTGAGCTGAGCCTCGCAGGGCTGGAGGCGCTGGATTTCGGCGTAGTACTGTGTGTTCTCCTGGTGCTTCTGCTGCAGAGCCTTGATCAGTTCGTTCTTCTCCTGGCCCAGCGCCTCGATGGCCTGTTGGAGATGCTGGTGGCTCTGATCGGCGGCCGTCTCCTTGGCCGCCAGTTGCGATGCGTTGAGCTGCAGCTCTTCGCTTTTGGCCAGCAGTTCCTCTTGAAGCTTGGCCAGCTCAGCTTGGGTTTGCTGCAGCTCCTGTTCCCTGGCCTGCAGCTGATTGCGAAGTTCTTGGAGTTGGGCACTTGAAGCAGCTGGGGACTCAGACTCCTGGGATGCCAGAAGCAGTTGCTGCTGTAGGTTTGTCTTTTCCTCGCTGATTTCCTGCAATTCCTGCTGAATCTCCGCCACCTGGACTTCCTTGAGGCTCAGCTTCTCTTGGCACTCGTCTAGCTGGCGCGTCGCCTCCGCCAGTTCCTTCTTGATGGTGCTCAGCTGCTGGTTCTGGTCGACCTCCATGAGTTCCTTCTGCTGCTCCAGCATGTCCTGCACTTGGAGCAATTCCCTCAGCCGCTCCTGGTCCGCCTGCATCTGGGCTTGGAGCTTGGCCAGCTGGGCCTTGTGCTGTTCCTCGCCGGCCTTTAGCTGGTTGGATTTATCCTCCAAGCGCTGGCTGACCTCTGATAGTTGCTCCAGCTGGGACACGTGCATATCTTCGCTTAGGATCTGCTGCTCCGCCAGCTCTTGGGTAATCGAGGTAAGCTTCTGCCTGAGGGCCTCCTGATCCCGCTCGCTCTGCAGCAGCTTCTCCTGGAGCTGGGTTTGCTCGTGACTCTGGTTCTGGCTCTCGGCCAGCTGTGTGGACTTCTCCGACAGCTCATTGCTGGCGCTCGCCAGCTGCTGCTCCAACTGCAGCTTCTCCGCCTCCATCTGCTGTATTTTGGCCAACAGATCGAACTGTCCGGCGGTGTTCTGCTCCCGCTTGGACTTCAGCTTGGACTCCACCTCCCTTTGGGAGCCCAGGGCCACCTCCAGGCGATGACGGGTCTCCTCCAGCTGCGCCTCCAACTGCACAATCGTCTCCTCGTGGTGCTCCTCGATGGTCTCCAGCTTGTTGCGCTTGAACTTGTCCAGCTCGATGAGCAGCAGCTCGTTGTTCTTCATCAGCTCCTCGCACTGCAGAATGTACTGCGAGATATCCGCCTCGAGGGTCTTCTTCTCGTGCTCGCAGACCAGCTGCTGGTTCTGCACCTCCAGCAGTCGCTGCTCCACAGCATCCAGGCGGTGCCAGCGCTCGGAGAGCGAGTTCCAGGCTCGCTCCAGCTTCTGCTGGGACGTAGAGCTACCCAGGCGATCCTCGATCTCGGCTTGAAGCAAAGCGCGAAGCTTGTCCAGCTCATAGTGGCCATACTCGGCGGCATCGGCCTCGTCCAGGTCGGTGATCTCCTGCTTCTCCTCGGCAATTGCCTGCCGGAACTTGGCCTGCGCTATGCTGGCATCTAGCTCCTGGCGCAGCCGTCTGTTCTCCTCGCGCAGGGAGCCCAGCTGCTCCTCAAGGTCCTGGGCATGGCCCTCCTGCTCGGCCTCGGCATGCAGCTTGAGCTCCTGGTTCTGCACGGTGAGCTGCTGCAGGCGTAGCTGCAGGTCCAGTTGGAGCTGCTCCTTCTCCGCCTCGCTGAGGCGCAGCCGCTTCTCCAGCTCGGCGAGCTGATCGCCCAGCAAATTGACACTCAGCTGCTTCTCCAGCTGGCTGTCCTGCAGCTGCTGGTTGGCCAGGGTCAGCACAGAGATCTGCGACTCCAGGGAGACGAGGCGATCGCGCAGCTTCTCTTTGGAGGGCGGCGATGTGACCTCCAGATCGGGATCGGGATCAGGGTCAGAGCCGGAAGCGGAGGCGGCATCCGCCTGCCGCACCACTATGAACTCATCCTCGCTATGCTTGCCCGACGACGAGGACTCCGAGGTCTTCTTCTCCTTGGCCAGGCGGCACTCCTCGAGCTCCTTGACCAGCTTCTCGCGCTCCGCCTCCGCCAGGCGCACGCGATCGATCAGCTCGGCACTGTCCTGGCCACGCTTCTCCAGCAGCTCCTGCATCTCGGCCAGCTCCACAACGCCGCGCTTCAACTCCGCCGCCTGCTGTTCCACGCGCTGCTGCAGCTGCTCCTGCCCCTCTTGCGAGGCCTTGGCTCCCCGCTGCAGTTCCTCCAGCTGCTTCTGCTGCCGGGCGGTGGCCAACTCATGCTCCACCATGCGATCCGCCTGCATCTGCTTGAGACTAGCCACCTGGCCGGCCAGCTGCGTCTTCTGATCGAGGACATCGCGCATGGCCAAGTCGTGCTGCGAGTCCAGCTCCTCCAGCGAGGCAATCAGCTGGGCATTGCTTTGCTCCAGCTCCCCAATGCGATTGTTCAGTTGGGACACATCGTTGGCGCCCAGGGCTATGTCCACGAGTCCCAATGCCTTCTCCTCCTTCTTGTCCCTGGCTGGCTCACCTCCATCGGGCTCCCAGCACCAGCTGTCTTCCACATTCTGTTCCTCATTTTGCTGCAGGAAGGAGAAACAAGGAAAAGAAGCCAGAGATAAAGGTATGGTTTACATAATGTTTAGTAGAGTAGAGATATGTATAAAGGGGTGGATTTTAGGGCTAAACCTTCTGTTAATTATGGCTAAAAAAAAGGAAAAATCCAAATCAATATTATTATAATATTCCATAAATCTTTGTAGTCTTCGGAACCCCGTATCCTTACACTGTAACCATTTGTCTGCTTATTAAATACTTCACAAATAAACCGTTTTTATACCCTTATTATAATTTGAGTCAAAAACCTTGCAAATTAGTGAAGGAGTCATTTTTGAACCTATAAATCATATATATTCTTGATCAGCATTAAAAACTGAATCGATCTAGGCAGGTCCGGCAGGATTTTATTTTTTAAAACATAAGATTTAGTGTACAAATTTATTAATCTAATAAAAACTAGCAAAGGAAAGCTTTCTGAATTGAAATTAATGCATTTTTGGCTTTGTTATGATCTAATTTAAAACTGCAAGGGTATAGAAATTTCGGTTTCCCGAAGAAAGCTTAATATCAAATGGCTCACTTAACTCTATTTAAAAATAATAAAATAAGTTTTCTTCTAAAAAAAAATCATCTAATGCCAGAAACCTTAAGTAATTCCTCACCATGAAAGGAGAAGAAAGT
>JAEIIH010021208.1:0-17410 GCA_018904745.1 Drosophila orosa | reverse complement strand
TAATAATGAGAGCTAAAATATACATGGTTATAAATATTAGCCAGAAAGACAACTGCTACAAATTAATATGAAAAATGTTAAACATTTTAAAGAGCAGGTTTGACCTGTTTAATTATAAAACAATTCATTGCTTTATAAGTACTCATAATTGCAGGTTCTCTGTCATGTTTGTTGCCACAATTTCAGCTCACAGAGAACTCATCCGCTGCTGACCGGTTATGCCACAAGTTGCACTAACTTGTCAAAGGTCGCGGCAAGCGAAAGTGACTTTGTGTCTTGGCTGTTTTCAGGTTTTCTTTTTTTATAGCTTTTTTTTTGCAATCCACAGAAACCCGTTTCCTGCGGCATGCCACAGGGAGAAAGATGCGGCCACACAAGGCAGAAGGCTCGGTGCGGTGGCATCGCACTGACCTACATCCAATGCCCTCCCCTGGTCTGGCCAGGTGGTGACTCCCGGTTCCAGTTCCAGGTTGCGCAATCGCCGCCGAGAGAGAGAGATATAAAAAAGCACTTAGAGGCTAACCTTCATTGTGCATTGGAGGAGTCCGACTCCGGGGTCGCCTGGGACAGAGAGCCAATGATATCGGCAAAGGCACAAAATAGCGCACAATCATTTCGTTAAATGATTTAATTAAGCTAAACAGTCGAACAACACTCCCTCCTTCCCATTCGATACATTTGATTCGGCTCGAGTGGCGTTTCAAGTGTGTGACACATTGGCGTCAAGTTCATAATTCGTAATTCACAATTCACAACTTATATTACTCCGATTTTGGACAAAAGGCGACCAAGTGGCGCTGATCGGGCGACATTGATTGCGATGATCTGGAGCCGAGCGACTTATGGCCGTAAAAGAACTCAGCTCCACTTCGATTTGATTGCAAATCGAATTATTTCGATTGGATTCCATGGGTTCGAGTTCGGAGCTCTGCAGAACTGGTCTATGGCTTCCATTGCCCACTGTTTCCGTTTTGTTTCTCAAGTTTTCTGTTTGTTTTGCTCCAAAAGAATAAAGGAATTTTGTTGCCAATTGAATGATTATGCCAAGCTGGGCTTGAATGAGCCACGAATGAGTCAACAATTATTGGGTGCCAAGTGTATTCTAAAGACTAGGGGGATACCTCTTTTTTGTACATTTTTACAAAGGTTTGTTTGTGGGTTTAATACCAAGAACTTGTACTTGTAATTGTTTGGTTTCTGGACAACAAAAGCTTTTTGATTTGCTAAGAAGATGGAAATAATTCTATGAGAAGAATAAACTAGTTTTTATGATCAAAAATCTATTGAAACATTACCCTTATAATAGTAAAAAAGGAAAATAATAATACAACAAATAAATAAACAAACTCTTATACTTTCTAGTGTGAATTCTGGGCCACTAGTCATTGTAAAATATTTGTAAATACTATTTGGTTAGCTTATTATAATATAATAATACTAATATATTAACAAAACAAATTAGCTTATCCTAACATAATACCTTTAACATTTCTTTACATCAATATAATTAAAGATCTACTTAAACATTTCTTAGTATTACATTTAGATACATTTCCTAAGTTAAATAAATTTATTTAGAAGCATTAGTTAACTTTTAATATAGAAAAATCATTCTCTAAACTTACCATATTTTTCAATTCTCAATACACACATAAAGAAAACAAAAATAGTAACAATGCAATAATTTGTTATTACAAAATCCCTCCCATGTCTTTTTCTTGGTGCATTCACAAATTCCACAGATTATTTGAACCCGTAATTATTTCTTGTTTCTTTGGCATCTTTGTTTGCTCCTCTCCATCTACATAACCATATTCCATCTTCCATCTTCACTTGCCACCAGTTGGACTTGAACTTTGTGCGTATGGTTTGCTTTTCTCATTTTCTCATCGTTTTGTTTACCGATTCGTATTTAGTTTGTGTTTGTCAAGGCTCCGGAGGAGCTTAGCCCAGTAACTAACAGCGAAGAGCAGGCGGGCGGCACCCCCATATGGTGGCAAAAAATTAAATAATTAAACTATGTGTGTTGACCCCAAGGCGTTACGATTCGGGTTAGCAAATTGGCAACGCTCGATCGGAGGAGGCCCAGCACACAAACACAATACACACACTTTTTAATTAACGGCCGAGAGGTGCGGCTGCCATTTGAACTTGACTTTAATTGAGTCTCAATAAATACAATAACGATAACAGGCACCTGTGGGTTCTCCCTTATTTTCGGTTTTGTGGCGCGGCCACTATTTCGTGTGTCTTTCACTTTGGTCTTTCACTTTTCATTAACGCGACCAATTGATTGGTGCCCAGTGTGTGTGTGTGTGTATATATTGTGTGCGGAATGTTATGCAATCCCCTGCCCCGACATTCCGCGATTTCCGATGCCAGAGCTGTCCCAGTCAATTGAATACGGATTACCAAAGTGTAGCAAGTGCAAAGTGAAGTCAAGACCTTGCGGCCTGCATATTAACATGGGCAATAACGGGGGAAAACTGCCAGTTAAGCATATATACGAGTATGTATAGCGACAGCTATACGCCCCCACTTTGTAGTTTCATCAGCATTTATGACGGCATGGCGGGACTTCTCCTCGGACGCACTTGGAAATGCTCATAATTTGATAATGGCATCAATTAAACTTGATTGTTGGCTACTCTCTGCTCTGCTCCATTGTTGCTTCTGTTGGTAATTAGCACCCAAGCGATATGTTTATATGACAGCAGTCAAAACTTCCACCGTACAAGCTGTGTCATTAGTTTGCCACGAAATGAAGTCATGTTTGTTTAGACAAATTAAACGGACGAACTCTCGGTTCTTGCTTCTCTCTCTCTTATCGATAAACAAGCGTATGAAGAAGCGTTAAAGTTGAATCAAAACAAAAGACTTAGGCAACGAACTTCGTCGCGAATTTTACGCGCTGCGGATTTCTAGACAGCCTTCCCAGCATTGTTACTTTAGCTGTGTATCATCATCAGCAGCAGTATTTGGCTTTATACACTTGCAGGTTATAGATCTCAGTTGTATTTTTTGCATGCAATAAACAGGGAATTAGTAGTCACATAATAAAGATTTTGAAGCGCATTCAAAGCAACAGTAAAAAGCAGCGGCATTTTGGTTTATGAGAGGATAAATTAGACTAAGATCAGGCTAGCTTAATTTATTTAAATTAGATTAAAGCTTAAGAAGTAAAACTAACTAACTAAAACCATAAATCATTTTATTTTATAAATTATATACCTAAAATATTAAATCTTCGCTTAAAGTATTTAAATTATGAGTTTCTTTCAGTTTCCGCCCAGAAGTTTACATTTCAATCCCATAAAACTAGTGCATTTTGCCTCGTGTCGTTCATAGTTTTCTTTACAATTTAATTTCTGCCCGCTAAACGGGTTAACCCGACAGACA
Organism: Drosophila orosa; assembly: GCA_018904745.1. NCBI lineage: Eukaryota > Metazoa > Arthropoda > Insecta > Diptera > Drosophilidae > Drosophila > Drosophila orosa. The sequence goes on along the minus strand of JAEIIH010021208.1, from coordinate 14,011 downwards.
AGTTCTTTAGCTGCAATCATGCACTTGTTGCACTGGCAGCTACGCCACATTTATCTGTCTTAAATGCAGATTTTTAATTGCCTGTCTCATAAATTCCAGAGATCTGCGGGCGTAGCCATGCGCCGCAGGTAGTTTGACATTTCGATTGACCTTCACAAAGCCATTAGAACAGGCAGAGAACATCGCGGATAAAAATACAAATAAAATCGCTTACCGTTAGGCCGTAACAACTCATCGCTTTGGATCTCGGCGGCTTTCAAGTATCGAAATGATAAATAAAAACCAAATTAATTGGCTGACCATAATAAAAATAAAAGCAAAAAATGCCAAAAGAAATATGCTGATGATGTAATTAAGGCGTAGAAAGCGGTAGAAAAAGAGGCTAAAAGATTGATGGCCGGCGCATGTAAATGATTCTGATAGAAGCTCGAAAGACAAAAGACTTAGGCAACGAACTGCGTCTGCGAGATGGTAGAAAATGGGTTCCCTTGACCACTGCACTTGCCAAGTGGGGGAACTCTCTTAAAAGAGTCTGACAAAAGAGAGATCATGGCTCGAACTCTTTGGCTAGCAAAAGCTTTTAACCAAGCTTTGGACACGCTAAATGCTATTAAGCCAACTTAGCCATGAGGCGACAAGGCGACGAAACAGCATACAAAAAAAGCGCCCAAGAAATACCGAACGTAACCGAACTTACGGTACGAGGCGAGGCGAAGTAAGGTAAGGTAAGGCCGCCAGGTAAGCTCTGCTCTGCCGCAGTCTCTGCCTCTGCCTGCTGCGCTGTCGCTGCCGAAGCCCAGCTCTGCTCTTGAGTCTTCAGTCGAGTCGCGAAAGTCGTCGAGTGCGTTTGGTTCGCTGGAGCGTCGGCAGTCCGGCAGAAAAATACAAGAAAAACACAGCCTCTAAAGAAAAATACAATAAAAAGCAAAGAAAACACAAAACTAAAATCTCTTTTTCGAGAAAAGAGTAAGAGTTCAGCTTTGATCATCACGAAATTTTGTGTGCGCAGTCGCAGTCGTCATCGTCATCGTGGTCGTCGTTATGCAATTCGAAGTGCGTTCATAAAATGATGCCCGAGATAGCAACAATTTCGATTTAATTAATTTCTTTTTAGGGGAATTTAGAAATTTGTGTGTGTGGAGTTTACTGGACGCATAAATAAACTGTTTTGCCAAATTGCTTTCGCCTCCCGTGTGCGTTCGCTTCTCGATGTCAAAATTAAAATGCCAAATTAAATATTAAAATTATTGCAAACTCGTTTCCCACTCGCCGACACAGCAACAACGCCGAAAAAGTGAAATTAATAAAGTGAAAAAAAGAAACCGGAGACGCAACGCGAAAGGAATTGTAATTGTAACACCAATCCAATTACAAAATCAATATAAATAATAATAGAAAATCATTGTTACAGCATATATAAAGTAAAGTAAAGTAAAGATACAAAAAAAGTAAAGCCAGAGAGAGATATAACAACAGTTAGGGGCAAACACTTTTCCTCGAACGCAGCTCTCTGTCGTCGGGCCTGCGAATACGTAATCATTGGGAAAATATCAGCAATTTTGCAACAGTTTCGACACAACAACAACAGCAGCAACAGCGGCGGCAACAGCAACACCAACAACTGCAGCAGCAGCAGAGGCAGCAGCAGCAGCAGCAAAAACAAAAGTAATTGAGCAGAAAGGTGAGTTGGGAGGCCAAGAGACACGCATGCAAAGCAGAAAAAAATGCATTAAGTTTATACAGAGAAATAAGAGAAACCCTAGAGAAACCTTAGAGAAAAAACCCTAAACACCTGCTGCCTTCCTGGAAACACCGACCCCAAGTGTCCATTCATAATCACACTTTTTTCTCTAACTGTTTCGCCGCCCGACTTCCTGCTTACGCGTCTTTTTCTATAGTTTCTACGGCTCTTTGCCTGTTTTGTTTGTTTGTTGTTTTGCTGTTAGTTTGGCGTGTTGCCTTTGCTACACTTCAGTTTCATTTTCATTTAAATGCGAACACAAAACGTTGAGCTGGAGCTGGAACTGAAGCCGAAGCCGGAGCTCCAACTACAAGCCGCTCTCAAGGTTGACAACATCTCTCTTTGTTGGCTCGCTGGGCGGTTTTTTTTTTTGTTTCTTCTGATTTTGGATTTTTGGATTGCGTATTCACATTTGAATATTATCATCGAATTTGGCCAGTTTTTTTTTTGGTAGGTTTCGTAAATAGTTCCTCAAACGATTAGTGCTGAATTAGCAGCACAATGTCAAGTTAATTTGAGTTCAACAAACACCGAGTTTGTTGTATCTCTTGGCTAACATTTTTTCTCTGCGAAAAATATGAATTCTTGGAGCAACAAACAGCTTATTCTGGTTGCTCTTGACTATTGATTTATTTAAATTTGAATTTAAAACAAAAATTTATCTGAATGTCAAGCTAATTTGAGTTATTCATCTCTTTTTGACTTTACCTGTCTTTCAGTCTTTGTATTTTTAACTCTTATTTGATTGCTGTATGTGCACTGAAGAAAATATTCATAAAATAAAATATTTAATAAGCCGTATTTATTTATAATAGAAAAAATGAGTTTTAACATAATTTGTAGACAAGTTTTTGTGGCAGCTGAACATTTTCATAGCATTTTCCCTCTTTCCCAAAGCCACAAGTAATATAAAACCTAAAAGAAAGATCCCTGCAAATAATCTACATTTGAAATATATATTTTTTATCTATAAATAGGTTTAAAATATATAAGATTATGTTTCAAAACAAAATATAAATACAAAATGGCATTTACTAGGATTTAAAGTGTTTTTAAAACCCTTTTAGACATTGTTTCATCTTTTTAATACTTACAAAATCTAGTTTCAACTCAAAGTTTGTCACTTTTTGATTACATTACTTGCTCTTCTGAACATTCTTAAGATTAACTCAATTAAAAGTACATTTTTCTCAGTTTCCACATGACCCTGGTGTCTGAGCAGATGGATGAGTTTGTGTCTGCCAACACGCCTTCGAAAACAAATGCAGTTAATAATTAAGCGAGGCGGCCCAAAATAATAAAAAAAAAAAAAGCGCCAAGCTGAAAATGTGCAGTAGGTGTTGCCATTCCGATTCCGATTGCGACAATTGCCCCGACATATATACGTACATACACAAAGGTGTATATATCTGAATGAAGAAGCTGATGAAGAGTCCGAGCGGCAGAGGAAGGAAGTCGATGTCGGCATGAGTTTGCAGTTTCATTGGGCTTCAGCATCAGCAACAGCCTCAGCTTCAGTTACAGCTTGAGACTCAGCTACAGACTCGGCTACAGCTTCTCATCACATCATCTCTACAGCTTCAGCTTCTTCTGAGTATCTTTTTTTTTTTGTGGGAGTCAATTAGTGGGCAAAATTTAAATACAAGTGACGAACGTTGGGGCAAGGGAGCTTCGCTTCAGCTGCTGCCATGGCACCCAATTATGCATCCATAAATGTAAACAATCGTCGAAAAGACCTCTAAAGTGCGGTGGCAGCTACAAGAAAATAAAAACAAAACACAAAAAAACAAATGCAAGAAGAGAAGTGCTGAAATCCGTGCTGGGCAAAAGTTCAGCCAGGTTCTGCTGCATGCAGACAATACTTGTAACGTGGCCAAGAGAGCTAATGGGAAATGTCAGTCAGTTGGCAGACAACGTTGACTTCATTTACATTTTCCCAACAAATGGGTTCGAGTTTTAGTCCGAAACTCTGAGAGACTGAAGCTAAAGACCCGAAAAAAAGGTCGCGCAATAAATTCGTTAAGTAACTCCTCCAGCTGCGCCGCCTTTTAGCCCCAAACTATTTTCGGTCTTGGCCAAATTCCAATATAGAGAGAATTTGCATTTGACCGATTAACCGTTCTTTCACTCTCTTTGTGCTTCTGGCCATTTCTTTTCCTTTCACGCTGCGCGCATATTTCATGAGCCGTCAATGGTATTCGACCATTTTATTTAATTCCAAGCCCATTCCCACTCCAAATGGGAACCGTTCATTAGCGGGGAAAATGGGTTAATCTTATGCAGGCTTTTGGGCATACAGTGAGGGTTAAGAAAATAGCAATAAGAATTGATAGAAGGTTCTACATTTATAAAATAGTTCCAGTAGATTATTTGTAGCCAAGTTTTTATGGCAACTGAACATTTTCTTAACAATTCCTCTCTTTCTCAAACCCAAAAATTATATAAACGCTAAAAGAAGATCCCAAAAAATAATAAACAATTGAAATATATATGTTTATTCCACCTTCAATGTGGAGACTCCTGCAAAATAGCAATAAGAGCTGATATATGTAAGCTTCGATATAACATATATTTCCAGAAGATACAGATGTATATCTAACCACAAAGACTCCTTCAAAGACTCCATTAAAATAGCAACAAGAACTGATATAAGCTTTTAAATAAAATATATTTCCAGAAGTTAGAGAAGTTTATCTTACCTTTGTTGTTCATTTCTTATGGAGACTCCACAAAGACTCCTTCAAAGACATCTTCAAAATAGCAATAAGAACTGATATATGTAAGCTTGTATATAAAAGTATTTACAGAAGATAGATACATATATTTAAACCACCTTAGTTATACATTCTTTATGAAGACTCCACACCTTCAAAAAAAAAACCCCCAATAAAACAATACTTTCAAGAGTGCGTGCATTCGCTGGCCTGAGAGTTAATTAAACTGCTGATGTGGTGGCTGGCGCCAGCAAAGTGTGAAAGAGACATTAGGTTTGATGCTCAGGCACGTGTGGCGGCTGCTGTTCGGCGATTAGCCAGATAGACAGATACAAAGATACACAGATACCCAGATACAAGATACTCAGCTTAAAGATACCAGCGGCTAGATAGATGCTTATATAGAGATGCCGCGTTGATGGCCTTTAACGCCCCGCCACCAGACAAAGGCATCTTTATTAAAACATTATTATTATTTCGCCTTTTGGTCTATTGTTGGCTTCGCGGGGTATAAATTGCATTTTAAATACAATTTCTGTAGCTCTCTGTTTTCTGTGGGCCGATAGCTGAGCTGACTCAATCAGGCGAACAAAGCGCTTCAACACAAATATTATGATCTTTCGGATTGTTACACACAAACTTCCGCTGCCCCGGCTTCATTATTATGGCCATTATCATTATCAAATATCATTACGATGCTCTCAACAGCAGAAGCCAGCGAACTATACAAAACTGAGAAAGTGAAAACCTGGATGATTTTTTGATTGCAAGCATTTGATAAGCACTAAATGAAGGCAGCAGCAAAGAGATAGCCAGAGAGACGCAGAGTGAGAGAGAAATTTTGTCATTTATTGAGCCAACTAATGATGGTCAACGTAACACAAGTGCACAGGAAGAAAAAGTGATTTAAGTGGGAATTTAAATGAAAATATTTAATGGAGAAGAAAGCCTCCAAATGTGTAGGTTTTAAGTTGCAAAGTAAGGAATTTAACATAGCTTTTCTAATGTCTTGTAATGATTTATTTGAATTTTAATCGTGTATTTACCATTTAAAATTTATTAAATAATCTCTCAGCTTGAAAACAGAAAATTAAATATAAAAGAAAATCTTGTGTTAATAGTAGAAACCATATATAATTTCTATAGTAAAATCTTGGCTACCAAATGACTCAGGAAATGCTTAAAGTTACCCCAATTCGTTCTGTGTTCTGGTGGCTAAGAAATCTGAGGTTTCTCAAGTGCTTGAGACTTTTTCTTGGTGTAGCTCTCTTTCTTTTCTTTTCTTTTCTTTTCCTTTTTTTTTTTTTTTACTAAAAGAAATCAGTTTCAGTTTCGTTTACAGTTTTCGGTTTCGGTTTCAAACTCACTCGGTTGTGGAAAATTTAGTGCAACGGCGGGCTGTCATAGCTTCAGCTTCAGCCTCAAATTGCTTCGTTTACACAGCTCTCTTTCGGGTTGTATCTATCCCTATCTCTTTCTGATCGTAGCTGGTCCTCTCTTTCGCTCCCTGGAAGCGTTTTGGAGCAGTTGAAGCGTGCAGGCGAAAACGAAAGCAGAAGCAGCCCCGTCAGTTGCAGTCTTCTTTTTTTTCGTGTGTTGTTGAATTTCGTGTTTTGTTATTTTCTGTGTTTTTCTTGTGTTTTTTTTTTCTGTTACTGCTTTTCACTCTAGTTGAAGTTGTAGCCTGTATTGTTTCGCTTTTTTTGGCCAGCAAATTGTTGCACGGACCTCGCTTTTGGTCAGGGCAAGTTGGAACGTAACGCGAAAATGCGGAAAAAATTCGCTACGTTTTAATGAAAGTGTCAACTCGTTTTCCATGGGGTTTATGTTGTTTTTTCGTTAATCAAAAGCAAAACTAATTTGTGGGATTGGAAATAGGTTTTGATGAAAATTGCGGAAAATACAACTTTTTTACGCAGTGTTTTTCAACTTGCCAGCAGCTTCATATTTATGATATTTGTGATCATATATGGTGATTTATGACATTTTTTTTTAGGTATTTTGCCATTGCACTTTGAAAATAATTTAAAACTGAAGAAAGTATGGGATTTTGAATCATGTTTTCCAGCTTTTCAGTTAGGTTTTGATTTATTTTACTTTGTTTATAGGTTTTCAACCTTGTTTTGTGGTTTTTGAAGTACTGTTAAACAGTTTTGAAAGCAAAATAGCCAACAAAAACATACATAAACATTCATTATGTTGTTTCATTTCTACTCTTGTTTTAAATTTATGATATTTTTCCTTTACAAATATATAGCTTTAATTGAAATTGTTTAATAATTAAATGTAAGCATGTTTACAAAAGGGGAGATGTTATTTTTAAAGCCCGGAAATACCTTATATTTTACTTATTCAATTTAAAGCGTTAATGGAAGATTGCAAAATGGTGTTAAACCTCAAATATTACGCGTTTTGATTACTATTTTATTAGTGGGAAATATGATTATAGTTTGTGCATTACATTTTGGGTAATAATAAATATTACTGGCTTACAGATAATTAGGAAATACGATATTATTACAGGTTAAATAATATTATTACAAAGTTACAGCTTTATATGATATGTAAGATTTTTATTAAGTTTGTTGGAAGATTTAGTGCTTTACCATTTTCCTGAGTTACGTTTTCCCTTTGTTACCTCAAGTCACTTGATTTAATGCCCCCAAGAGGCTTTGAAAAGGTGTCAAGCAATTTGTAAATTTACATTTTGAAAGTGCATTAGCAACGAAAATCAATCAAAACCGGCCGCGGAGACATTCGAAGATCTACCAAAAAACCGTAGAAAAAAAATTGAAATGTTAATTTTTCTATCCACATCTACATCTATTCCATCCGACCAACCATCCATCCATCCATCCATTCAGCCATTCGTCCGTTTGTTTTTTCGGGGGAATTGCGCAAAGCGCTGACAGTTACATGACTTTGAAAAGTATCTTATAGATGCGCGCGCACAGCAGACACAAATATTCATATATACAGATATATATGATTTAACATATTTTGGGTTTAATAATTGCTGCGTGCCATGGGAAATATTTACAACTCGTATTTTATTTTTGCGAAATCAAAATGCACAACCTGTCTGCTGGTGATGGTGATGGTGGTATCCATCGGTAGGTTTTTTTTTTACCTGTTACCGTTGATGATTGGATCATGATGCGATAGCGATGCCGTTGCCGATGCGCTCAGGTGTTAAATGCCAGTTCCGCAATACGATTCGATGTTAAATGCCTCGGATTTCGCATTATTAGCTTCCCGATGCGAGCAATTTTTGCATAATTTGCTTCGCGCGCACATAATGAAAACCTTAACCCCAAACGAGGAACTGAACCATAGCGTCTCGAGTTCCGAATCCAGTCGACGACTACACGCCACTTTCACGCTATGCAAATTGAAGCATTTGCAGACAATGCAGGCTGCCGACCGCAGACAAGTGTTAGGAAAATATGATCATCTCCGGCAGACGCTCCCTCGCCCACCACCACTGACTGAATTTGGAAACCATTTTAATTTCAAGGGTCCACGATCTAGTGGGTGGTGGCGAAGGGAAAGTGACAGGAGCAGCAGCAGCGAAGAGGAAAGGAAGTACTTAAACTCTGCATTTATTTAACTTAAGCAAACAGAGAGATAGAAAGCCACTTGGTACTTCTAGGCAACAATCTCTTATATAACTTTCTGATTATAAAAAAGCATCAAAAACGTAAAAATCCCAAGTTCAAGCCGCAAAATGTCTGTGTTAGTCTACTAACTCAACACATTTCGCACCTTTCAATTAGAGCCTCTGTTAACTTTAAGTATTACCACATCAGACTGATCACTTCGACAACAAATCGATAATTTGTATATCGACCCGTGAACATATTCTGGAATACAAAATTAAACGGATTACCACCGCATGTTGAAGGCTTCCCAGCAGTTGGCCATTATTCCGACAACTATCAAATGGCCGGCTGGAGATTTCTTTCTATCTCTTCTTTCTTTCTTCCCCATTTATTTTTCTCCTTTCCTCACAAGTCAATGACTGCTTAATTTAATTTGGCCACAAATCAATGGCCACATGTATCGTTTCTTCTCTGGGATTTTGGGGAATACTTCTTCGCTTGACCCCTGTGAAAGCAATTTCGTTATGGGCTATTCTGTTGTCGGCCAATCAATCATGTGGCTCTGTGGCTCCGGGAGAATTCTGAAATTCTTAACTTATCACACAGCATCTCTTCTTCTTTGCCTGCGAAAGTATCAAATGTTGTTGTCCAGCAAAACCCGCTTCATTAGCTCTCTGGCAACTTTTATGTAGTTTCTGGTTACATAATGAATCCATTAAGAGTGCCAAAAATACTTTCTAGCTAAAAAAAAAAACAACATGAGACGAAAACAAACTCATCATGTCTGACCTTAACAGCCAAATTGGCCGAATGAATTAGCAAGTTTAGAGACAGGAAAATGATGCACAAGCAAAAGCTACTACAGATGCTGTTAACACAGCTAATATTTAATGTCTCGTGACGCACTTGCTGCAGTTTGAACTCGGCTCAAACAATGCAATGCAGTAATCAGCGACGGGTTTAACGAACTGCCAACTATTTGCACTCCAGCAGTAAAAAAAACTAGCTGCTAACGACCTCTTGACAAGGCACACACAGCCCCATCTCCATCTCTCTAGGCCCAGGTGCAATTGCATTAGAATCATTTACATTCGCCGATTCAATTAATATGCAACCAGCGTTCACTCACCGCGCTCAAAGCGTTTGTCATCATCAAAATTCTTTATTGATTGCCCAGCGTCGTGTAGCGTCGTGTAGCTTCGCTCTTTCCCCTCGTAAAACTACAATAATTCATGACGCTGACTTTCATTCATAAAGTGCGACCGTCCGACCGACCATAGTCGTTGTCTCGTCGGTAGTTGAATATGCAGCGAATGTTGTCATTAAAATATGCATATATTTCCCTGCCCAGCCTTCAGTCGGAGGAAAGTTCTTTAGAAAGTTTCATGAAACGAGTTTTCCGCTTGTCAATCATAAACTTGAACAGCCTACCCATCGGTGATTAATGGTGGGGAAATTTTCTCGGTACTTCTTCTCACATAAAGTAACTTGATTTCTAGTTGTAATTATACATGCTGGGTTTTAAATATATTAATATTTGAGGGAAGGGTAGTAGTTAAACACTTAGCAGATTCTTTGGGTGTTGTCAACATTTTCCTGTTCATTTTCCGCATTTAAGATTTAGGTTCTTGACAAATTTGATCAATTTTAATAGTTTTCTGATCGCTAAAAATACAATTTCTTTAAGAAAACAGAAAGCCAAATGTTTCTTCACGTTGCAAAACCAGCAAAGAATCGTATGAAACAATACCTTTTCTTTTGAATATACGTAATTAAATTAAACTAAAATCCACAAACTAACGCATAAATCACCAAGCAGTCTGTGAATCACTCTTATCAATTAAATATTCACATATATTTTTAGCCTACATGATAAATACAAGCACACCATCTACGAGAATCAGTGACTTTAAGCAAATGGCGTCATCTTTTTGGAATAATACCCAGTGTGTGTGTGGGCAGAGAGTCAATGTCATCGGTTAAACAAACAAAAAATCTCAGAAAAAGAAGCCACCTTTGTTGTGGGAATTAAAGACACTAATAGAGTTGGCAATATAATGATTATTGAACTCTATAATAAGTAAACAAACCGATTTATTATTATTATTTTTCAACACATTTTTCCAAATCCAAATATTTGCACCGAAAATTATTGTATATTTTGCTTTCGAATTCGATTCGCCGGCTAAATGTCAATCGGGCAGAGGAGTTATTGAACCCAACAACGAATCGGATATATGTAAGCGGAAAATGTCTGCTTATAATTGAATATCGTTTCGCATTGTGGACAATTGTGAAAGTTCAACGAATCTGAAATTTAAATCCGTGTTCGATTGGCATTCGCATTGAACTTGGCTGGATGGTATTAAGAAATAATCATCAATTGGCCGTATTTAAATGATTTGAAATAGCTTATAGCCAGGTCTTGCCCTGGCTGCTGCTGCTGCTGCTGCAGTTTAATATTATTTTTTGTTTGTGAAAGTTGCTGCACATTGCTGCGTGTGCGAGGAGGGAAAAATGTATTATTTTCAAGCGAAAAGTGAATGCTGATGCCTGTAAAAATTTGCCAGACAGCCCCGGCCTAATGGACGCTCAAAATTTTCCCAATTCCTGAGACGCGCGCCGAATTGTTAACTGTAAAAGATCAGGGAAATTATCATTGCAGCCAAATCAGCAAAGTCAACACGCACACACAGCGAGCGCCAAAGGGGAAAAATAATAATAATAATAACACAGGCATGATGACTTTATTTTATGGCATCAAGTGGGCATCCACCGTTGCTCTTCTGTTTACAAAAGTCCAGCAACGAAAACAGGCTATCCGCAGGCTGTGAGTGTGCAGGATATTCGAGCACCACTTGGCCACCACTCGACGGTCTCGGCTGGTCTCCGCCAGCTGCAGCCTGTGGGCCGTTAATTGTCCGTCGCATAAAGGAACTCAACTCAGCTTTCTTGATCTGTCAGCGTTATTTGGCCAGAATTGTTCCGAGAACACCGACAGACCAACCGACCGACCGACCGACTGAGAGAGATGCCGTTTAAGTGTTTTAATTTGACGTGGCCCATAAAAGAATGCCTTGTAATTGCTGCTTTCTTCTGCTTATATTTTTTACGATTTTTATTCGGTAATTGGTTAAAAGCGTATCCGTGTGAGAGCTGTGAATTTTGGGAAGAAGAAAAGGTTTCTTTAGGGGTAAGAGTAGGCCCTACAATGTGTATTTTATTAGAGTAATAAGAGCTTGATTTTTTAAGATTTTAAAAAGTGGATTTTGATAGGATTATATTTATTTTTCATGTATATACAGAATATTTCAGCTTTCAAAAATCCTAAAAAATGTATAGACATAAAAGTTAAATGGAAAAGGAATCAAATCTTGTTAAACTTTTTAAAACAAATAAAAGAACAATTCATTTTTCGGTTATTTCCTTTTTCTACTAACAGAAACCCCTTCCTTTGACATTTATTTTATCATTTCTAAACTGTATAAGAAATTTCTTTAATTTTCTCTTTTTATGTTGATGAAAATCCCTTCTTACTATATTTATTTTATACATTGCTTAGTAAATATTTTTAATGATTTAATCTACATTTAATTCACTGTTTTTCATCCCTAAAAAATTATTGTTGTAGCTTTAATTACTCCCCTTTAAAAACCTCTTCTTCTGCTAACCTCAACCTTTAATCCTAAAAATAAGTTGCACCTAAAACTATATCGTAGACAGGCATATCCGTGAGGATCATACAGTTAATCTCCGAGTCCATAAATGACACTCAGAATGCAATTCACGTAATTACTCGCCGCGAAAGTCAAACTAGAACACGTCTGTTGAATGTACGTGCCCAGCCTGAAATACTTTTGTCCGAACTATATGTATTATATATATGTTCTATATAGCAACAGCGATTTCTGGGCTTGTTGTTTTTTTGTGTCGCAGACAGTGGCCCTTTGTTAACCATAAATAACAATACTTTGAGCTGGCATAGCACCACGACATGTGAGTGTGTGTTTGCACAAAAGAAAATGCAGCTCAATAAACTGGCACTGAGACACCACAGAGACTTGTACAATTTAACGGCTTTTGTTGCATAAATCGGGCTGCCACAAGCGACAACATTTGTTATGCGATTGCAATCTGCAAGATACATACGCTTGTAGCTGGCGAAAAAAATGGCGTCGATCGTTGACAATATTGTCGGCATTTTCAGCCAAGATTGTGCAAAGGCAAAAAGGCGATGAATATTTATGGCCAGCCCTTGCAGCATCCAAACAGATGGATAGAGATTCCGGCAGTCAGACAGTCTGACAGTCAGACAGACAGTCAGTCAGCCAATATAGCTGTCGATCAGTCATTCATTCGCACAGTTTCTGCAAAAAGAAAGCAGAAACCCACAATTATAGAGACTAATAACGAAGACAGCTAAAAATGTGTGACAACAGGTTAGCGAACCTCGCACATTTGCATGGAGAAAGAGCCAGCGGCAGGGCTTAGAGCGAGAGAGAGATTACTTTCTTGTCGCTACACGCTTCGTAACCCCTGAAAGCCCCCAGTTCCCCAAGTTCCCCAAGTCCCCCATAGATGCTTATTATGCAATGAACGTTTTTTCATCAACTTGACAAACCGAGCCGTGAAAAAACAAAGACTTCAATCGAAATACTCTAACAGCTGAGGGGTAAATACGTTTAAAAAGCGTTAAGAGTTTAAAACAATAGAAAGCTAATGGCCAAAATAATGAATGAAGCTTGACACGAAAATAAGAGGGAATATACGCAGTTCTGTCTGTTATTATTATACGTTTTTTTAAGTAAGCAAACTTTAATACAACAGACAGCAATTAAATATAATAATCACTTGAAGTAAGGGGTAAATTTACACAGTTCTGTCTGTCTATTATTATTATTTTTAAGTAAACAAGCCAACAATTATTAACCAGAAATCTCCCATAAATCTTTCTCTTATAAATCATATTTCTTTACTTTTTTATGATATTAATAAATCTATAACCGATTACAATAATCAACCTATCACTTACAACCGCTGATAGATTGACACCTCGCGTATCACATTACAAAAAAAGGGTATTCCACACCTCAACCTTTAGCTGTTTTATTTCCCCCTTTAACTTACAGGTGATTTCTTCATTATTTACTTTTATTGTGCCCGTTGTCAACGTGTCTTGGATGGTATCTCTCACGGTGCCTCTCTGATTCACAGTCTAAATACCTTCGGCGGGATCTCGAATCCCCCATCTGGGATGCGTAGCTCGCACAACCTGATCGTCATAACAAGCAATATCAATAAAAATTGCATGTTTTACATATAAAAGAACACAAGTTCTTAAGCTTTTGGCACATAGAGACCAGAATGGGGAATACAGGAAGGCAGACTGCATTGGTTTTTATGGATTTTAAGGCCTCTCTGCAGGCGGGATGACTGTGTAAAAAAGGGAGTCCAGGTCATAAACAATAAGTATCCCAGAGAAATAAGCAAAAAGGTGCGTTGAACCCGACACCAGGGATGCCATGATGGTGTTTGCTTTGCAATTTTTTGGGTTTGGAATTGGGTTTTTACCGGGACAGCCGCCTGTCAGCACAAACTGTGTGGAGCTTTTGATGTGTTTGCTGTTCTTTCACCGTTATGCGGCGGCCCGGCCCTCAGATCTCCCTGAATACACCATATGTATATATATAAATCTGTAATATTACGTATTTGGTTTATTAACGCGAATATTCACACAACCTTTTATGACTTCATCTCTCAATGTTTTGCTTGCAGAGAGGACAGAGACCCCGAGAACAGCACACAAGATGGTGTCGCGCCGAAAAATTCTATCACGTTCCCGCGACGATCTTAATCTTGACCAGACATTTACCCAGCAGGAGGAGGAGGAGGATGTCTGGTATCAGAAGGATAAGCTATACAAGGTGAGTGTTTGTTACAATTTACTGTATCAA